>WSYH01013094.1:0-17657 GCA_036426205.1 Ascaphus truei
ACACACACACACAAACTCTGCAGCAGACACACAACTCTGCAGCAGACACACACACACTAGATAGACAGAAGCTGCAGTTACAAACAAACAAACAAACACTGCAGACGGACACTTACTTTTCAGCTACAAACACACTCTCTCCCTCCTCTGTCAACTGTGTTAGTGGATCTGTGTTCACGGAGAGAGGGGGAGGAGTCATTGCCTGGCTGCTGCTTCCTCACAAATCCCCTGCTCTCTCTGACTGCTGTTCCTGCCTCCTGACCAATCCCCTGCCCGTTCTCAGAGCTGTTCTGACTAAAGGAAAAGCTGATTGTCTAGAAATAAACACTTTGCAAGCTTGCAAATTTTTTGGCCAATCAAAGAGCAGGGATTTCAATAATGCCTGGAATTTTACAGTTTTAGCCTATAATCTGCAATAATCTTTAACTGACCTATAGTCTTCTAGTCTTCTGGAGAAGTTCAGTATTTTTGCCAATCTTTCCCCAGCTGCATATAATCAAAATTCGCTGCATTTGTGAATGTGCTCAAAAGTTTTATGAGTAGCCGCACGCACGCTTTTGAAAGCTGCATTTGTCTTGCTGATATTTTAAAGTTTGGTAAAAGATGTTATTAAAAAGTATTTCAATCTGTTGTTGATTGATGGGAACTACATCTGTGAGCTTTAAACAGTTGTCGCTTTCATTTATTTTAATTGAGTGATTATTAGAAGACAGGTATTAACACTTAGCACAATCATTATGTTCTTCACCTCTTATACTGAACAGATGGAACTCCTATGATGACTCTACCTACATGTTTGAAACAATAAACTTCTCAAGAACCAGATGTTATACATCACGTTTATATAGTTGCATCTTAATTATGTATTTTTTTAATTTTTTTTTTTAAACACAGACACAAGTCATCTTTGAATAACACATATATAAATATAGTTAACTTGGTATCTGTTGGGTTGTTTAGTAATTGGTCTATAGAAAAGTATAGATAATGGTGAATGACAAATCTTCAATTAGTTGACCCACAAACATTTTAAGATATTACTTCAAAGATGTATTTCCATGCAATAACAAATTGAACTAGTGGTAATTATATTTTGCATAAGTTAAAACCAGACCATTGGTGCTTCATAAAAAAAACTAGACAAGTATATAAATATTTAAATCATTTTGGAAGGTCTATCCCAACAAAGGTTGTACATATTGTGACCTGGAGTTTACAGAGATTTTATTGCCCTTATCATTGTCTTCTTTCTCTTATAATTGTCCCTGAGACATGAAGTTGGTATCTGTAATGCAAAGATTCTGGATTCAGCCAACAACTTGCACACTCAGAGTCAGTAAACAGTCTTAGAGATGTAATCAAACATGGGGTTTTACTTAGCTTCAGCTGTGTTCTCAGTTACTGCTTGCAAAGCTAAATAGCAACAGGAAAAGCGCTCTGAACATCCGGGGAAGCTCATCAGTCTAGAGTCTAGACTGATCCCGAGAGAGTGAGAGGAATTCTTGGCCTGACATCTGCACGGTGCATGAAGAAGCTCTGGCACTATCCCAGCCTTGGCTCTTATTTATAGCATATATTTTAGGCTTCCTCCAATCAGTGCTGAGTGTTGTAGCAAAAAAATGCATAATTAAGGAAACTGCAGTGTCACACTTCCTTTGTTTTAAACTCTATATATGGCAAACGCGATTCCCTTTTCCCCAGGATTTTCCCTGCCTCTGTTTTTCCTTTTCTACCTTTCCCCTTCCCTGGTTTTTCCCGCTCCCTCCTTGTCACATACACTACACACTTTTGGGTTACTTACACCCCTTTGTGGGTTGTGTTCTAATTGCAGATTAAATCAGTTTGGCTTATTCCATTTTTCACTGGTCATTGTGAGTGCTGGTAACATAATTTGGTGTTTACTGATTGTGTGGAGGAAATAGGGTTCCTCCTTGTTCTACGTTGCACTATTTATCTTATCTTAGCCCCATTGACTCCCATTTAACATTTGGGATGCACATTGATACCCTGACATCCAAAACCTATGCCAAACTAGGTGTACTTTACATGAACAAATCCTCCCAAAGTCTGCTGGTCAGAAAGCGTATCACACAGCAGATGCTAATGCCAATTATCGACTATTGGGACATAGTATACGGCTTGGGACCCCAAACCCACCTTGGCAAACTTGATACCCTCTACAATTCAATATGCTTTTTGTTCTCCAATGCAACTACAACACACATCACTGCGAAATGCTCAAAGAACTAGATTGGTCATCACTTGAGTCTAGGCGCAATGTTCATCTCTCCTGTCTTGCATTCAAATACTTTCTGGGCAAGCTCCTCACCCCTACCACATGCAGCACTTATCATGTGAGATCTGACTCCAAAAGACTGTTCATGGTCCCAAAGTTCAGCAAAGTATCCGGCTGCTCCTCCTTCTCTTACCGTGCACCCCCAAACTGGAACAACCTACCGGAGACTCTCACAGCCACCACCACTCTAAGTTCTTTCAAAACTAAAGCTCTCACATTTTCATGTGGTCTGTAACTGTTACATACGTCTATAATATATATTATCTCTAACTGTGCATGCAATGTCTTGTATATAATGTATACCCTGTTCACTTATCTAACTATGTATTGGTAACCATGTATTATTTGTCATCTTAACTCTATGCCCAGGACATACCTGAAAACAAGAGGTAACTCTCAATGTATTACTGCCTGGTAAAACATTTTATATTAAATAATTTGAGTGTTGTCTATTTTTGTGTTTGGTTACACAGTGAGTATAGTGTGTTTATTTACTTACCTCGGATTATATAAAGATGTATGTTAAAATAATGTATGTTAGTGAGGTGTACGTACAACTTGTACATGTTTTCTTGTATGGTTTGGCTCTCTTGGGTTATCCCAGACTATAGGGATATAATGTTATTTTATATATATATATATATTTTTGTATTCTCTGGATTATACCAAAGCTTTGTCAGGCAGGGGTTAATGATTGTAGATTAGTTTGATAGACAGCATGTTACAATTGTGTATAATTGTGTGTTAGGGTTATTTGGCCACTAGTACTGTGAGGATGAGCGTTATACAAACACATTGTGGTACTGTAGTTGCATAGTACGTCATTGCATGTAACAATGAAGTCGTGGGACTGCTACTCTCTACAGCCATTGATCTTGACTGAATACGGGCATGATGCTTGCTAAACATTGCACAAATGTAAAATATTTATTTTTTACCAGTAAAATACTATGGGGCCTATGCTATAAGCGTCGATAAGTCACTTATCAAGCACTTCTCAGCCAAAATGCCTACTGCTATTCAGTAAGCCTCAATAAGCTAGCGATAAAGGCATGAATCGCCAAAAATTTCAGCCATCATAAAAAAATCGCCGGGTGAGCGGCGATAAGTCACCTTTGGCCAAAGCGTCTTAAGCCTGCTGCCACTTACAAGGCATGACGAAGCAGGTCCTAACACTGGTCTCAGTTGCTTATGGGAGGGTAGTGGCCCCTCCCCCCCCAAGGTTTAAGCTTGCACCACACCACTTTCCAAGTTGGCAGGTCAGTTTCATTTTGCCAGGTTACGACAGATCCAATGTGATCATTCTTCCTGTAATTATACAGGTAAATAAGAATTTTAACCCAGGTGAGTGTTAGGACCTGCTTCGGTCATGCCTTGTAAGTGGCAGCAGGCTTAAGACGCTTTGGCCAAAGGGTCCCACTATGAGAGCACGCAGATCAATGGACCACAGATAACTAGTTAGACACACCTAGAGGAACCTAATAGCTAGGAGTGGGGACGTACTCAGGTAGAGAAGTGAACATAAAAAACAATTTATTAGGGAGACTTACTCTCAGATTAAAATAAAGTGCATAAGGCCCCAAGAATAGGAAGAGCTAAGCATGACAATAGAGCGAATTAAAATAAGGGCAGAAGGACTAAGGTAATGGTGGGATGGCTCACAAGGAATGCCTTCCTTACCCTAAAAAAGGGTTCAGAGTTTGTGATCGGAACGCAGTAGCCTCCCTCTGTTTGGAGGAACGCTTTCATTATGCTTATCTGAGAGCCTTTCCTCCCATTTTTAATGAACAGCAGAGACTACTGGTTCATGTATTTATACAGCACGCTATGCACTACAATTAGTATCATGCTCCTATGAGCATTAACCAGTACCACCTGTTTGTTTGGCAGAAGGACTATTTTTTGGCTTATTTAGCTCACCTACTTACAAGCAATCTGTGAACCTGGGTTGCATTACATGGTACATCAGTGCTATTTAAACACTATATGTGATCAAGGTCAGACGAGACATTGAGCTGACCATATCTGGGTCAACTCTTAATACAGTCCTGTATATAGTGATCTGTCTACATAGGTTAGCACATCTACTGACTACTTTAGTCTTTTGGTCATACGAGATCTTGAACTAACCATACTAAGACTAGCCCTTGATCCAGATCATTAAGCTTAGGTGACTATGCTATTTATTTTCACGCTGTACCTACATATGTAGGGGGGGGGGTGTGGGGGGTCTACCCTGTATGGCTATCACTCGCCTTATACCACACTGTGACTCGATATTCTCATGAAGACTGACGTGGAACGCTGTGGGGTCTAAGGGTAACCTTACCTGGCTATCCTTCTACCCTGACCTACACTATCAGTTCCACGTGGATTCTTTAATATTTGGTATATATCCACCACTTCCCCTTGCTATATTAGGGATATTTATTTCCTCAGATCACCCCACTATCCAGACCTACATTGCTGATACTATCAGCCATTCCAACAGTACAACTGATCTTGTTCAGCCTAAATCCAGATAGTCACATTAGGTATTCAGACTTCTATTTATAGCCAATACTATAGGCAGTGTGGATAATGAGAACTTCACTCACTAGCACCGGGATTACCCATACCGTATAGACGCACTATCCATCCTATATATAGGGCCCTCCTATTGATATTGTTCAGCAACTCTGAACCCTTTTTTAGGGTAAGGAAGGCATCCTTTGTGAGCCATCCCACCTACCCTTAGTCCTTCTGCTCTTATTTTAATTTGCTCCATTGTCAAGCTTAGCCCTTCCTATTCTTGGGGCCTTATGCACTTTATTTTAATCTGAGAGTAAGTCTCTCTAATAAATTGTTTTTTATGTTCACTTCACTACCCAAGTACATCCCCACTCCTAGCTACTAGATTCCTCTAGGTGTGTCTAACTAGTTATCTGTGGTCCATTGATCTGAGTGCTCTCATAGTGGGGTTCCTTGTTTCTTCTGTTGTTCTCTAGAGTTATCACCCCAGATCGCAGCACCTCTCACAATCCTACTATCATTTAGCAGTAGCGAGGGTTCCTTCTCCCCACCCCCCCTCCTTTCCCTGGTATATTATTAAAATAAATTGCAATTGTATTTATGCCATTACATGTACTTTATGTTAAACACATTCTCATTGAAAAAACAACAGCTTTAAACTTTGGTAAAATATGACTGTTTTTTTGTAATTACACTGTAAAATGTGCATGTTAGTTGGCCCAACAATGCATAATAGAGATGGGCGAATCAACGCAAATCTGTTTCCCTGATTTTCTTGCATCCCCCCCCCGCCCCCCCTCTCCTTTGCGGTGTAAAATTTAGTCTGTATTAATCCGTGCGGATTCATCAAAAACCAACGTTGGATACAATTCGTTGACGGATTTGTAGACCAATCTGCAGTCTTAGCTACTCATTGGCGGATTCAGCTACTCATTGGCGGATTCTTAAAAATCCATCAACGGATTGCTGAATGCGCGGAGTGTATTGGCAAAAATCATGTTTAAAATCCGCAAACCGCAAATCGTCCTTTTTGAGATTGATCTGCTGAAATCCGCAGACCAAAGGATCCAGCCAATCCACTGCAAATACAAATCTGCCCACAAAATGTGCCTATCTCTAATGGTGAACACACTAGAACTTAGCATAATAATATTAGTTATCTAGCCAATAGCCCTCATTGACTTGCCGCTCATGAATGTCACATAAGATGATCATTTTGTCACACCTCCTTTTATAGTTGGCCAAATGCAAACATGGCAAACGACCCAAATCAATGAGTCATCGGCATGTTGAATAATCTTCTAATTTCTGACAATGTCTTGCAATATTATAAGCCTGTATGGGCTGATTTATCTGTTCATCAGTGGTGTGCACCTACCAGATGTTAAGCTATATTTCCATTTTGCAGAATTAGACTAGATCCAGATAGCATTGTTAATTGTGGTTATGGGACCTCTAATTATTTTTCTGATTGGAAACCTAAACTATGTTGATAGCATTCACATCTGTTGGGAGACTCACTTTCCCTGCATTCTTCCTCCCTGTATATGAGCTCTGACTACACCCCATATCCAATATGATGCTGTTTTGTTACCTCATCACATATGGTGCCTCAGTGAGTACTCTTTCTTCCTTAGTTATAACAGGCTGTTTTTACGGCAATTAAAAAGGGTCTGATTATATGCCACGGTACTCTGTACTAAATAAATAGCTTGAATATTACCTCTCACTAGACTTGAATAGTGCATGTTAACAATTGCCTGTCAGCATGTGTGATAGTTGCTCTCTCTTCTGCATATGGCACAGGTAAAATAAAAATAAAAATCTACTATAATATACAGAATCACAGATATTTATTGTATTGTATTTAAGTCCTACAGTACTTGTTTGTCTTGCATTAACTTTGCCAAATCTACTTTTATGTATTAAGAAAACACCTTCTATTCTGATAAATGGGTTATTTTGGTGCGGATGTGTATTTGGATCTACAGTCTGTACTTCTTGTGGTTTTTCAGGAAATGTTTTCAGACTGCGCATTTTTATTTAGAAGATAATACATCACCGCGGGTTATTTCCAGTCCACCGGCACCAGTTTTCCCAGTTTCAGGTAATGTATTTGAAACGTATTGTTATTATTCTGTATTTAAGATGTTATATTTTGCAATGTGGCAATGTCATTTTGGAATGTGAAACAGGGCAACAGTAATTTAGAATAATTTGATATGTCGATAAATGTTACTGATAATGTGGTAACAGTTTACAATGCTCAAAATTCAGATATTAAAGTAAAAAATAACGTTTTGTTTTTTTTAAGGACAGTATATCTTATATAGAAGATAAACAGTTGTAAATGAGTTTATACATGTAATCTTCAGCAGTGAATGCAATGTATATGCTAATATTTGATTAATCAAAGTATATGACACCAATCTCTATGTAACCTGCCATACAATTAATGTGCTATATACTTGTCAGCATATTATATTAGCATGTATATGAAATAAGTGCTGGGTTATGTAACTATTTGAATACCATTGGTTTGTAACGGCGGTCATGGAATATGCTAATCAGGAAATCTGAGTATATTAAATAATCAATTTAAATAAGAAAAATCTTTTCTATAAATAGTATGACATAATTTAACTTTTATAGTTGAAAATGATTCTTTCCGGGTTTTGAAGAATAGACTAAGTTATGTTTTATTATGATAGTGATTCTCTTTTTAGAGTGAAAAAAAGGATACTAATAATATGCATATTAATATAATATATAATATATATATGGTAATGCAATAATATATATCTAGTATATAATCTATTATATCTATATATGTTACTATATTATATATATAATGAGGTAAAGGTTGCGAAGCCTGGTTTGTGGTAAATTCTAACTAAGAAAATAGCTTCTGTATAAAAATAATGCATTAGGATGTGTACTTTTGAGAGTACTGAAGCCTATTTAATGATTGATCACACACTTGTAAAGTGCAGTTTCTCGGCTCTGTTTGCCTTTCATTCACCATCTTATCAGACTTGTAAACTGCTTTGCTGTGCTAAATATTCCTCTTTTCATTCATGGCAGAGTTAGCACCTGTTAGAGGGCATGATAGGGTAATGTGGTAAATGACACTTTTCTTAATTACAGTCTAATAGATTGAATTACTCTTTTTTTGTTCATGCCAGTGCTTTATCGCACTTTAGGGCCCAGAATTATTAAGCAGTGCTATGCCATGACACAACTTCTTGTACAGAAAGACATCATATAGCCCTTTAAAGTGAATGTCCATGAAGAGTATTCTGGCCCCAGAAGGTATCTTAAAGAGAAAAACAACAACAAAAAAACCAAAGGATTATACTTTTAAACCAAGTAGGGCTTTTGCTGGATTAGGAAATAGAGGGAGTATACAGTAAATTACTCTATTTTGGCGGTAAATAAGTAAATGGACCCCTTACTAAGTAAGTCTTTCTCTCTCCAGGGTGGTGTCTGAACTTTAGGAAAAAAAATGTTTTTTTAACATTTTTTACATTTTGTTATTTTTCAAACTTTTTTGAACTTCGGCAATATCGCAAAAGTATAAAAATGTAATTTGTATAGTGATGTTTTTTCATGTATAGTGCTAGTGACAGTATGCAGTGCATATCATTTTTTTGTTCCTGAGGCACAGGGAGATTAAGTGAGTGACTTGCCAAGGTCACAGGGAGCGAGATTGGGATTTGAACCAGGCTCCCCTGCTGTAAACTCAGTGTCATTGTTATCAGCGTCAGAGTCAGTGTCACTGATCCACTTATTCAGCCCCATTCATTATTTGAATTGGAACTATGGTGGAAAATCTGCCCATCTCTAGTGCATTTTGCCATAGCGCCAATTGGGAAACACAGGTCTGTATCTGTGTTTTTAGAATGTACTATCTTTCCTATTTTTCATTGGATTTATGTATTTGATTCCATTTCTGCTAGAGTGTACTGCAGTCAGTCAAATAGAAAGGCTTTTTTCTATTTTATATTGAAGCCAATTTCTTTAAAATCATATATATATATATATATATATATATATATATATATATATATATATATATATATGTATATAGTTTATGCTTCAACAACAAAATACATAGTCATTCCAGAATCACATCTGAAGTACTGCAAAATGTACATTTGTAATCAATATTTAATTGTTAACATTGAACAATTATTTCCTACAATAAGTATGGCTTCTTAACTGAGCAAATCCACCCCCTTTTTTGTTTAGCTATTATTGCATATTACTGTATTTGGAACTAATTATAAAACATACACCTGCTGCCAGATGCTGTCTTTTACGTGTGAAGGTGGAATGGCACATATGTGCAGTTTTTTTCTAGGCTTGGCTAGATAATTCAATTTTAGTATTCAGTTCCTCTCGTCTATGAAAAAGAACAGATGGATCCTAATATAATATCAAACAAATTCTTGTTAACTGGAGCCCAAGTTATTAGATGGTCTAAATGGTGAACATCTGTTGATGTAAATAACAGTTTCTACTTCAATACTTTTGATGTTGCCTTGTCAAATAAAACACTTGTTAATTTACATGGTGTAAAATGGTATTTAGTCCACTCAAAGCTCTTCAAAGTCTGTTTTAAGGTGTAGTACAGCAAAAATGTATGTGAAATAAAAAGAACTACAAATAATGTTTGAAGTATTCAGCACTGTTTTTCAAAAATAAAAACGACATAGTCAATAGACAGAGAAATAATTACTTTTATTAAAGAAAATAACAACAATTTTACCTTCCCCCACCCCCCAAAACAAAAACTTAACCCCATTGCTGCCAAAGGGACCTTGCAAGAAATGTATTGCAGGACTCTGTGGCAGTAAAAGGGTTGACAGACACAAGCAGATTTCTCTTGAAGGTTTCAGCATAATAATGGTAGGAAGAATCTATTTAATTATATTACATTCAGAATGTGTGCTTCAAAATATAGTTCCACCGATACTGCTGGTGAGAGACTGTGGGATTTCCACTCGTACTTCGCTTGTGTTTGAAAATGTGTTACATGGTTCGATTCAGGCATCCCAATGAATTTCAAAGTTTGTGAAGTTCGGGCTGCAAACCTATCCGGTCCTTCACAATTAGATGCTTTTTCCCACTTCTCCTGGCTTTGATCACAGTCTTTTGTTTGAGTAATTTCATATACTGTACTGCAGTTTATTTCTTTCAACAAGTCAACCTCACTGTTAATATCACAAAACTCAACTGTAGTGAGATTCATGCCACCTGAGTAGCATTTAAACATATCCCCTTCTTTTGTAAATGCTATGGTAAATAAATGAGACATGTACAGTATATGAGTAAGGAGGAACGTCGACTTTTCAATACACAATTAAAAAAAAAATCATAAAGACTGGTGTGCTGTTCTATTTTTTTTTTTTTTGGGGTTAGATGTTTACAGTAGCAGGATTGCATTGAATGTGCACCCAAAGTTCCAGTTGGTACAAATTAAACAAATATTTGTAATACCCCCGACCTAGAAAATGTATAGATTTGCTATCAAATATCAAGAAGTGCAATGTAAAGGATAATATTTTAGAAACCTGTTTTCTGCCAATGTTCTCCTGTATATTTTGGAAAGTTGTTTGAGAATTTCGGAAAAACAAAACCAGGGATTTGGATATTTTGGGACATAGAATAAAAAAATGTGCTATTTATTTAAACAATATCCCACACATAAGCCATATTTATTAATACAGAGTATACAGTAAATATGATATTCCCACCAGTGTGTATGACGAAGTGCAGCTGGGATCTTCTGACTTCTAGATCATCCATAAATGAGACACACCCATAAATGTGTGAATGTGGTACTGAAATATGAACTCCAACATAAATTATACAGGTATAAAACATTCTAAGAGCTGTGTGATAGTTGAAGCACAAACAGGTTTAGTGTATACATGACAAAGAGGTATTAGACCATCACAGTGTACTACTGAATATACTATACCTGTATACCTGTTTGCGAAAAAAAAGATTCCCAAGTTTGGCTGAATGAAGAATACTGATTGATAAATACAATAATCCTGGTTTATATTTTTCATAAAACAATCCATGTATTTTGTTTCCTATCAAAGATGATATCGGAGCAATTCCTTTAAAGCAGTTCCCTAGACATGTTGGAGATCTACATGCAAGAAATGGGTTTACTGAAGAATTTGAGGTATGCACTGTCGAAGGAGAAAAAGCTGTAGGCTCCTTTAAGTACATTATATGACCACACAGCATTTTCTGGACTATATTCAGCTTCTTACTGTTATACATTTATACATTACATTCATAAAAATGAAAAATTTCTTTGCAAATACCAACTTAGTAAGCCTTAAGTGTAAGGTGATTTACGCATAGGCACATCAGGTAAGGTACCTTTTTTGTTTAAAAATTTTTAGTACAGGTATAATGTAATTCATTGGAACGATTGTGGAAATCAGCTACAAATTTCACCATATTGGACAGGATAGCTATAGTAACAACAATATCAACAGGAAATGGCACGTCAAGTAGCCATAAACATTTACCCAATACCCATCTATGTACATAAACACATATTTCAAGTGTGTACAATACATATGTTGCTAAAGTTATTGCAACCTTTAGCGCACGCCCAGGGGGGAAATAGCACATTAGCACACAGCTGATTCCTGCTGTTGTATTGTGTGTATGTCCTGGTGCAACTCTCCACAGGTAGCAATAACATTGGCTACATCGGTATGCCCGTGTTAAAGAAACTTTATGGGCTCGCCATGTCATTAATGCCCATCTTGTGCTTCATCATAAGAAAATGTGTTGTATTTTGTTTATAGACGACTGAAGGTGATCAGATAAGGCGCAAAAAAACAAAGAGTGGTCACTATTCTTAAAGTGAATAAATATTTAACTCTATTTTATTCACACCTCTGTACTTTATAAAGTGACTGTGTAAATACAGTACAAATATAAAGTTGAAACTCCTTGCTCGAACCTTCTGGTGGGGCCTGTCTTCACTGGTCCCAAACGTAGGAATATTTTCTCACAATCCAGGGGGAGCATGTATATAGAGAGAGACAACAACACAAAGTTCTAAGTGTAGATATATTGTAATGATGGGGAAATGACAGGTCTGTAACTTGGCTCTATGTTCTGCCTACTCACAAGATGTAAGTGGTTTTCAGGCACATATCACAATGCTGTGGTAATCTGTAGTCTGTATGTCAGGAAAAACTGTATCTCCCAGTAGTATCAGGAAAGATGCATTTGTTTATATTCCATGCTGAAAAATATACATGATATCAGCGGGTTCTATAGTATAACCCCCCTCCAACTTCCCCCACAAATACTAATATGTTTTGCTTCTGTTTCTAAATCACTTACTGCACAAAGTGGTAAGAAAGAGTTATGCAAAGTAATTCAAAAACAATATTAGTGATATCATTTGAAATGTAAAGATTGGTGATAGGGCCTGACCCTGTATCTCTTGACACCATTCACTGAAGTCAATTGCAAAAACATTGCAACAGGAGGAAGCTACAACCTCTATATTAATGAACAATTAGTTAACTGAAGAATAACTAAGGCAGCTTGATAAAATTAAAGTAATTAAGGCACTTGGCCCTGATAGCTCCTTAAGAACTCTTGGATGTATGCTAAGTTCAGTAATAACCAAACCATTACATTTAATATTCAAGGACTCCGTTTCCACAGGCTCAGTATCACAAGACTGGCGTAAAGCAGACGTGGTCCCTATACAGTAGGGCCCCGCTTCTCGGCGATCCGCCAGTACGGCGGTACTTTTGCCCAACTGCAACCATGTTACCGCGCATGCGCAGAAGGTTCCGCCAACACCGCGCATGCGCAGAAAGTACCGCCGACTCAGCACATACGCAGAATGCTGCATTCTGGGATGGAGGAGAAGGGAGGAGGGACGGGAAATCGCCGTTGACCATAGCATTTTTTTGTGCAGAGCGCACAAATGCTATATTCCGCTTTTTGGCGGGGCCTGGTACCTAACTCACCGTGTGAGTGGAGCCCATCTGTATTTTTAAAAAAGGGCTAGATCACAACCAGAGAATTACAGACCTGTAAGCCTGACCTCATTAGTGGGGAAGCTACTGGAATGGTTAGTATGGGATAATATTCAGGAATACCTAATCAATAGCAAAATTATTAAAAACAATGATGCAGTGTCAGCTTCCTGTGAGCATGGTCAAGTCACTTTATCTCCCTGTGCCTAGGGCACCAAAGTTAGATTGTGAGCTCATCAGTTGAGGCCTATAAAATTCTATGTACAACACTTCCTACCACGTGCTATATTGTAATTCTGAACCTCTTTGAGTGTGAGAAAATCACTATATGAAATAAAGTTGTTGTTATTACATAATGGACATAATTTCACATTCTTTTGCTTTATAACATGATCATAATAAGTTGTATTTTATTTAAATATTTTCTAATCATTTTCCCATTGGTTTGCATTGTAAAATTTATTTTTATATTTTTTTTTTATTCATTCCCCTTATTAGACACTGAAAGAGTTTTACCAGGTAAGAATGTTTCACTGCAATTTTTAAAATAGTTATTATTTGTAATAATTGAATATTTGGTCATGTATTATAAATCCCAGTAGATAATGCATACCTCTTATATCTGACTATGCTTCTGAACTCATACCTGCAAAAACCTTTTGTGGCATTTTCAGGAGATTCAAACCTGCACGGTTGATTTAGGCATAACATCTGACAACTCCAACCATCCAGACAACAAGAATAAGAATCGATACATTAATATTGTTGCATGTAAGTACGTTAATTAACTCTTTTAACTCTTTTTGACTCATATATTTGTTTCACATCATTTCAATTTATCGCTGTTATACAGTAGATGCAAATATTTCGGAAGATAAAATGGGTACGTGTTTTTAGTTCCGAAGTTCAAGATCATTTCATCACAGTTTTATTTTACACTGAGCGTACATATGAATTTTCATTTGTTGTAGTCAAGCCCGACAACAGGTTTGACCTGGGCCCCAGGAAAGAAGGACAGTTGCTGCCAGAGTTGCTGAGAGGGGTGGAGGTCTCACCAGAGTTGCAGAGAGCGGTGGAGGTTCCACCAGAGTTGCAGAGAGCGGTGGAGGTTCCACCAGAGTTGCTGAGCGGGGTGGAGGTGCCGCCAGAGTTGTTGAGAGGGGTGGAAGTGCCCCCGGAATTGTTCAGAGGGGCGGAGGTGCCGCCAGAGTTGTTGAGGTGTCGCCAGAGTTGTTGAGCGGGGGGAAGGTGCTTCCAAAGTTGTGGGGTGGAGGTGCCATCAGAGTTGATAAGTGATGTGGATGGTGCCACCAGTTGATGAGTGGGGAGGGGAGCGAGAGTTGTATTTGTCATTGCAAATGTAATTTCACCCTGCATAAAATTGGTAGGATTACCATTCTCAGAGATAAATTACTTCCCACATGTTCATGACAATGACAAAGGGTATTACTTGAATGTAATTGCACTGATTATTGTGGCTATATGGCTGTTTTGACTGTGCTCATCAAAGTAAAATGTATATTTACTAAGCTTGGCAAGTCATTTCATCATGTCTAATGATGGGGGAATGGAGGAAAACGAAGCATATATACATTTCCAAATCCAGTGCGTTAATAGTTTGTGATTTATTGTCATTTTGCTTGTAGATGATCACAGCAGAGTTAAACTTTCACAACTTGCAGAGAAAGAGGGAAAGGCGACTGATTACATTAATGCAAATTATGTTGATGTAAGTATATATTTGTGTTTTCCTAACTAATTTTGTTGTCAACGTAGTTAGTCACTTAAATTATTTTATATTGTTTATATTAATATTTATACATACTTTGAAGAAGGCATTTGCAGTGAATTGCAGTGCAGTGTATTTCAGACGGCTGTGTGGGGACTTGTGTAGCTATGAATTCATTATTACATATGAATTGTCATCTGAATCTGCTTTATTTAATCAGATGATTTTGTATGTCCTGTATGGACCAGGAATATGTTGGTTGCAGGAGTATTCGTTACTAATTTACAGCATTTTTGGGAGCTTAAGATGACCACTGGAAAAAAAGCTGCCATTGAGCCAGTTAGTGATTGTTAGATAAAATCACTGTTCCAGATTGGCTCGCAGGCATAAAGTTGCCCAAGAACCATCTCAGAAGTGGTCAAATGGAAAGCAAAGTAATACCTTACGTTTCAAGAGGAATACATTTGAAGCATGTTTATTAAACTGTGATGCTTTAAAAAACAACTTAAATATTTCGTTATATGTTAAAAAATAAATAAATAGCTCCTCCTAATCTTACCAATAAACACATGTCAGTAACAGGGTAAAGAATTTTTTTAATTGCTTGAATTCTGCCTTTAAATACTAAGCAGTCTGTTGAAAGCCAGAAGTAGAACTTTCCGAACAAGAACTTTCCGAATTGCTTCAGCATATACTATTTGCCATGTAATGTAATAACTGGGTGTCTTTTAGCTAATGACTCGACAAGAAGAGTGGATGCGTGTCTGTTACTAATCTATTTAAATAAGCCCAAATGGGTGTACACTAATCAGTGTCCAATTTAGATTTGAATTAACGGTTGTTCTTAATTTAAGACACAAAATTATTTGCCTATAGAGACCAGCTGCTATTCAGATTAAACTACAAGAACTACAAGGCCCCTTCCACGGACACCTAATAACCCATTCATTTGAATGGGCCGTAAGAGGCCATATTTACTAAGCCTAGCTGGACAGTATGTTGTGGTGTAGCACTGCTTAGTTTATGTGGCCAATAATGCAGGGGACAATTGTAAAACATAGTGTAAGTGCATCAACCATAAAAGTAAATGTGAGAAATGAGTCCTCATCCTGAAGAGTTTATAATGTAAGTGGTATGTACAGTAGGGAGATAGACAGAGTCAGAAGGAGTACATTGAACAATGTATAGTACATGATGTACAATTGAGTGCATTAAATAGGAGGATAAGTGCCTATCCAGTAGTCCATATAGTTACAGAGCTATGGGAATGGTTCCTTATACAGATGAGTTTTTAGATGAGCTGAAGTTAGAGAGGAAGATGCTTGTGGAAAAGGAGGTGATGTGAGTTCCAAAGGAAGGAGGAGGTGAGGTGTGAGAGTTCCAAATGAAGGAGGGAGTGAGGTGTAAGAGTTCCAAATGAAGGAGGAGGTGAGGTGTAAGAGTTCCAAAGGAAGGAGGATGTGTGAGAGTTCCAAAGGAAGGAGGAAGTGTGAGAGTTCCAAAGGAAGGTGAGGTGTGAGAGTTCCAGATGAAGGAGGAGGTCAGGTGTGAAAGTTCAAAAGGAAGGAGGAAGTGTGAGAGTTCCAAAGGAAGGAGGAGGTGTGTGAGTTCCAAAGGAAGAAGGAGGTGTGAGAGTTCTAAAGGAAGTGTGAGAGTTCTAAAGGAAGGAGGAAGTGTGAGAGTTCCACAGGAAGGAGAGGGTGAGGTATGAGATTTCCAGAGGTATGAGATTTCCAAAGGTAGGAGGAAGTGTGAGAGTTCCAAAGGAAGGAGAAAGTGAGGTGTAAGAGTTCCAAAGGAAGGAGGAAGTGTGAGAGTTCCAAAGGAAGGAGAAAGTGAGGTGTAAGAGTTCCAAAAGAAGGAGGAAGTGTGAGAGTTCCAAAGGAAGAAGGAGGTGTGAGAGTTCCAAATGAAGGAGAAAGTGTGAGAGTGCATTTAGTGTTTACACGTTAATTGTACAGTATGTAATGTGTTACTTACTACTTTCTGTAAATCTACACAATGGACAGAGAGAAACATAACAAATGTGATGGTATATCTAAATATAGGGCTACAACAGACCAAAAGCATACATTGCAGCTCAAGGACCATTAAAATCAACGGCAGAAGATTTCTGGAGAATGATATGGGAACATAATGTGGAAGTGATTGTAATGATAACCAACCTAGTTGAGAAAGGAAGGGTAAGTATTGCACACCCGATTGTATAAATACAATTATTTAGAAACATTCTAAAATGTAAATGAATTCAGAAACCTTTGCAAAAATATCATGGTGCCAATGTATAAAGCATCACTAAAAGTAATATTATTATAAAACTGATGCAAAGAAGAGTTGTAAATTCATGTGCCTGTGCACCGAAGTTTAAAATTTACTTTGATGTGTTTGTATGTTGTCTGTGGTACACATATGCAAATGACATAACGTTATCTAATGCTATTTTCTCTGCTATATTACAGAGGAAATGTGATCAGTATTGGCCAAGTGACAGCAGTGAAGAATATGGAGCGTTTTTGGTTACTCAAAAGAGTGCTCATGTACTTGCCTATTATACTGCTCGGACATTTACAATTAGGAACACCAAGATTAAAAAGGTTTGCAAAATGAATATTTTTGTCTTATAAACTATGTTTCCCAATTCATTGGTCTGTCCTGGGGATGACAATATTAATACAAATGCAACTGATGCCTAAACCTGTGTAGTGTATCAATAGTTTCCTGGAAGCCTTATGGTGGAGTGCGTATGGCCTAAATCTTATGTCAATGAAACAGAAATTCATATTTGAAAAGCATAACATTAATAGCTAACGTAGGTTAAAGTCTGCAAATAATGTTCTGTAGAAACTCTTGTACAGTATGTACGGTAACAATTGTATATATTTAGTATTTCTGTCCAATGAACATATAAAGTAATACACTATACCAGGGGCTCTCAACTCCAGTCCTCAAGACCCCCCAACAGGTCAGGTTATCCCAGCTTCAGCACAGGTGGCTCAATCACTGATTGAGCCACCTGTGCTGAAGCAGGGATATCCTTAAAACCTGACCTGTTGGGGGTCTTGAGTACTGGAGCTGAGAACCCCTG
>WSYH01013095.1:0-17657 GCA_036426205.1 Ascaphus truei
CAGCATCTCTGCATGCTGTGGGTTTTGCAGCGTGTTCTTCTTCCACTCCTTGATGCAGGATAAGGATCACTTACGCCTTGCATTAAAATTAGGTTTCAAGTATCGGCCAATAACTGATACATCAGATCTATATTCTTTTAAGATCAGTTCGAATTACCTAAAGCAGGGAATCTGGACAATCTCCTTCAACGCGGTTTCGCCAGTATACGGATTTTCAGGGAATGTCTACTCTGTCCAGGAATACTAATTAATAGTGTGAATGGTAGCTTCGAGACAGGCGATAATAATACACACAAAAGATATAGTAGAGGCGGCGAGTATTCTAACAAAAAACCAGTGGGCAAATGCCAAAAAGACCCCAGGTACACCCAGGTAAATTCTGAATTACTTTCCTAATAGCCTTCAGCATTTGGCATGATTAATGGCCTATCAGATTAACAGTGGGGGTCCCTGGCGAGTCCCCATTCAAATGAATTGGACTGCCAGGGATCCCTGCTAGTGTTAATCCTATGGGTCGTTAGTCATGCAGGAAGAAAATGCTTAAAACGTGCCCAAACGCCCAGAACACATTACCCAGCAATACCCTGAATTAACCCGCTAGTTTAGGCAAATGTTATGAAGATAGCTTGCCTCTACTGTAACTGGGTTTAACTGACGAGGATTAGATATGATAAAATCATCACTTATTCCTGAATAAGTGTACACAGAGACTATACAAATGAACAGACACAAATATGGACACTACTTAAGGTTAGGCACAAGAAAGTCCATCAGGATACAGGATGGGCCATTTCTTCCATAATTCCGATTGACATCGACAGCAATGACATGCAGCTCATGGAAGACACCATGAAGGACAATTGAGTTAAGGGCTGACTCCTGACTTAATATCCATTTCAAACCTCTCTCTACCACTCAAGGCGCAGACTGTCTAACAAAAATCTCTTTGAAGGGAGATTTGGCTTCCCTGTCAGTGGTAGAATCCGACACTTAAAAAAACACTCAGCCCTTTTATTTCTGTCCCTTGATGGGGGTCTGCATTGTCAGATTGTTAAAATACCCGGGTTCTGGTAGGTTCTCAGCAGTCCAAACTTTCCAGGACCTTAATGCAGGAAGTGGTAACACTATATGGTCCAACATTTATCCCGCTACGATACCTTCGGCACCCGGAGAGTTACAAAATATACACATAAACGCTTGTTGCATATTTATTATATAAAATCTCCGCTAAACAAGAAATCTCGCGTTTCACTAAAATCCCACTTAAAAAACGGGCTCCTCCGCCATGGGTTTTCAAGGAGCAACATCCGCCGTTGTAGTCATGTAGGTTTCCCACCATGACTTTCAATGCGGAAAAACGCCGCCATTGAAGTATATGAGAAAATCCACAAATCTTTACTTCGTCCCTACTTGTCTGTTGGTCTGAGGGGGTGGGAAGGGTGTCATGTCATTAACAGCCGGAACCTTGGCTATGCACCCCAAACCCATCCCTCTGGTATTTACGAACCGGAGATATGCCTTACACATTTCCAACATTTCACACTTAGTCGGTTTTTGTCCGCCATGCCGTTTTCCTCCCCATTGGTAATCAACTGGCCGGCGCCGCCATTGACAATGCATGCGGCCTCGCCATTAGATTCATAGGTTGACCCTCCTTCTCGCGCTCGACCCCCACAACCCCCCTTACGGGTCCCTCATTCCCGAACCGGTTGTGGATCGTGTGTGGGGGTTCCTAGTGGTTTAGGGACAAAAATACTTTATTCACCAGGGGCCCTGAGAACCCAGATCCCACGGCAATTGTCGTTGAACTGATCCGGTAGTAATAACCTTTTAAACAGAAACATTGTATCCTTGCGGTCTGCGGTTTGGATGGCTGCCAACACTGTTCCTCGAGGGCCGGCGTTTTGAGGACATCTCCATTGAAGCATGAGCCCATTGACTGTAACATGGGAAACCGCACGTCCTCCTCTTCGGACAGCACCTCTGGTCGTCGCTGGAAAAACAAGGTCCCAAACCCCCCTATCTGTCTGCCATTAGAAAATAGGAGCTCAATTGGAGACCTATGGACGTGCTGACAAAATGGAGCTAAAAGGCGGAAATTACCACAAAGGGCTATAATCACTATTTTAACATAACCCCTTCCCTCCACACATCAACCCAGTGATGTGTGAGTGCAAACACCAGGCATAACACCAATAGTACACAGTGTGAACAAACACTTGGATATTAAGCAAGGCAAAACCCATTATACTGGACCTCAGTCCAGTTAACCTCCTTGCGTTCCCTGATGAGAAGGTAGAGGTGGCCAATGGAGTGTATACCCCTTTAACCGCTGCCCAAATCGTTCTATCATGTACAATTTAGTCACTCCAGCCCTTAACTTAACTGTATCTGTGTGTGTTATTAACTGCTTACATATAGCCATCCAGCATACTCTTCATGTCAATTAGATTACTCAATAAATGTACTACATCCCTTTATTAATCTATCGATAACGAAACTACAGTAATAATATCTTTACAATGTATCAATATATATATATGGTAAGAAAAGTCAGTCAGCACTCAATAGCAATTGCATATTTATAGTGCAACGTCCCAACAGAAGTAAGTAGTAATGATACTGACGTTTGATCTACGAAATCAGGTATACCGCACTCTGGGGTTGGAGAAATAAAGCTGTATTAAAGCAAAGCAGGCACAATCAATCCAACGTTTTGGTCCCTGTGCACCACCTGAGGAGGCCCCATTGCAGGGACAGAAATGGTGGGATGTATTGTGCCCATGCTTTTTAATACCAGGCTTTATTTCTAAAACCCCAGAGGTGTTCTAACTACAAACTCCCTGATTTCGTGAATGCCCCAAGTCACACAGTGGTGCTGTTCCTTTCTCCTGCTCAAGATTAAATTAACAATAAATAAAATAAATAAACATCCTCCGTATTGTGTGACGCGTCTGTCAAGATGCCAATTAAGTAATTTTTTTTGCCTGGCAGCACTTGTCTTCCCTCCCTTCCTGTCTCTACTCCCTCCCTTCACTGTCTTAATAATGGCCCTGTCACCCCCATGCGGGCCCCTTGTTCCCCCCCCTTGTCACCCCCCTGTCGGCCCCTTGTTCCCCCTGGCAGCTCCTAGACTCCCCTGTGGCCACACCTGTTCCCCCTGTGGCCCAACTTGTTACCCACCCCCTTTAGGGCTCCAAGCCCCACCCCCATTGGGCCATTCTGCCGCAGGGTCCTGCGGGTGCATTGGCAGGCCCCACCCATCCTACCTTCTCAGAAATGGAGTCCTCCGTGGGCCGTGAACCGAAGCTGAACTCGATTCATGTTCGGTCTGGGAGTGAGACCCTCCAGGCAGCAAAAGTCTCCAAGTCCTCTATGTTGGGGATTGTATTGGAGCCGTGTGAGTACACACAAAGGATAGAGTCCTATGGCACAACTGTGCTCCAGTGCTCAGTGCTCGGTGGGCAAATGGCGGTCCCAACTATCACAGCCCTAACGCGTTTCCCAGGGAATCATCACTCGATGACGAAACGTCGTTAGGGGACCTTCTCAGGGCACGTGCAACAAGCGACTGTTCTAGCCCATAATACCCGCCAACATAATGCAACCAATTAGAAACCTACATTAACCTGGCCAGGTACGCCCACCTCCAACAGCACCAATAAAAAAACGTAACTAGCCAGCACCAATGGGATACTGCCTTACAAGGTAAGTCATGGGGGACACTGAAAAAAACCATATACAACAACAAAATGTCACAGCGCCACGGTGGCGCATATGATAAACAGTGAACAGAACATGCAACACGCCGAAGTGAGAGCGTGCACATGAGCAGGGAGAAGCAAAAAATACAACTGGAGCCACACAACTGGTGCGCAACCCCACGATGGACGGTACATTGAAAGTTCGACAGCACCAAAAACAACATATGGACAAGTAGGAAACAAACATACAATCTGACAGTGATGGAGAGGAGAGCCAAGAATCGCTACAAGCCACACAAACATAACATCAAACCTGCAGACAAGGAGAGCAGAGGTCATAATGAACACCACAGACTACCTGCGGGAAGCACACAGGCACTCTCTGATTCAAAGTATTACACCCAACTGCAGGAGGATCCAACTTTAAAATACATGAGAGAACTCAACAGGATCATTAAAACACTCCCAATCCACACAAGAGAACAAATCTGGACCTGATACACAGACTAACCCAAACCTGGACATTCTACATGCCCTAAAATACAAAGAGGGTAACCCTGGGCGCCCTATTATCTCTGGATGGCACACTTACCGAGAATATTTATGGCTGGGTGGAGGCATTCTAAAACAACTTGTCAGAAAACACACCCAGCTATATCCAGGATACCAACGACCTGCTAAACAAACTAAATGCCATGGCCCCCTCCACAGGAAACACTACTAGCAACTATGGATGTAGAGTCACTTTATAACAAACATCCCCCGAGGATGGGATTTCAGCCTGCCGTACTTTCTGGGATCGCAGGAAGCCACTCACAGAGGACAGGACTAAATGCATCGAATTATTCTGACCCATAAACTAACTTCACAATTTGGAAATGACTCCATACCTCCAGACAACGGGACCGCTATGGGTACTCAGATGGTGCCACAGTATGCCAATCTGTTCTGTGCAAAACTGGAAAGTGACTTTCTTTCCACTGTCACTTGAAACCCCTTACATACCTTCGCTACATCGATGAACATCCTCCTGATTTGGACTTGGCGAACAGGACCTCCTACAGTTCTATGACAAACTTCAATACTTCCACCCGGCATCAACCTCAAACTCACCATTTCCCCGGATGAAGTAATTTCCTAGACACCACCATTACTATAAAGAAACACAAAATACAGACTTCTGTATACGCAAACCACAGACAAGAGCCAAGTATTTGAGGGACAACAGCTTCCACCCTCGAACACACCAAAAATGCAACCATTACAGTCAAGCCATTACGATACAACCGGATATGCCTCCGAACACACGCAGACAGAGACCAGCGGATTAAAGCCTTGAGATCAGATTTATAATCCATGGATATAAGCACACAGAATTGTAGACCAGCAAATTACAAAAGCCACCAGAATACCAAGAAGTGATCTCCTTGAAAACAAAACAGAAGGAGACACGCGACAGGGTACCTTTGTGGTCACATTAACCGACACCTAGGAGCCCTACGCAAGATCGCCAGGAGACTACAACCCATCCTCCAGGAAGATACAAGACTGCAACAGGTCTCCCTGAAGCACCCTTATTATCATACAGACAACCCCATAATCTCAAGAATATTATGGTGAGGAGTAGTATTCATGCGCGTACAACTGAATCGGGATGAAACCATGCCAGGACCCAAGATGCAAAAATGCGCAATGCTCTTACAGCGGACACAATACAAATACCACACAGAATGCGGGAATACAAAATCAGAGGAAGGTTCACCTGTTCCCAGCAATGTCGTGTACCTCTCATGTCATGAAGATGCCCAGGGGGCTGTACTACATAGGTGAGACAGGGCGGGCTAAACAAGAGAAGTGAACCGCATCGCCACAGCAATCACAACTGGACACAAGAGACAGTCTGTCGGCGAACATTTCTCTGACCCTGGCCATAAGATGAACGATCTGAGGGTGTCATACTGAAAGGTAAAAAACACCGAAAGGAGAACGGTTGCATGAATACAAATTATGCAACTGTTCAGGAAACTTAGCGGTGGCATAAACAGAGATCGAAATTTTATGAGTCATTACTGACACAAGTGAACTCTTCCCATGAGCGCTAAAGGCCAGGTCTGTTATACTGTGCTATATGTATACACACAGCTCTTTCACATATACTAATACTCCTTGTTTTTCCATCCCTATACACCAATAGGGACCAAATAGTATCCACACCACACTTTTAGTTGTGCTACAATCTCTCACATTTCCACACCTACCCACACCATTTATATCCACTCCCACTCCACACACACCTTTGTAAAGCACTGTATATAATGGGGGCTCTCATTCATTTATTCACACAGTTACACACACACACTCTACATCACTGCTTCAGGAACTTTTGACACCTCTAGCCATAAAACAAGCCACACGGAAAAGGACAGCACAGAATAACATTCCAGGAGACACTGTTTTAAGTATACCTTTTGCTTGCTTCATTCATTGTAACATCGCGGAAGAAGAGATCAGTGTATCTCGAAAGCTGCACAAATAAAAGCATTTCGTAGCCACAGAACGGTATCATCTATTTATTTTTTGATTATTGAAGCCGGCTAACACGGTACGATACATACTTACATGTATGTATAGTATATATATATATATATACAGCTTAACTCCATTATAGCGGTACTCGGGGGCCACCCGAGACCACTGCGTTATAACGGGGTCGCGGGGAAAAAATGGCCTCCCGCGAAAAAAAAAAAAAATGGCTGCCACATCAGGGCTAACGCGTCCCCCGGAGGGGAAAGCTGAGAACTCTCCCAGCGTTCCAGACCCGGTGGGGGCAGCGGCAACCGCACACAGCACTTACCTGGCATCTGGCAGCTCTTTCCCGGTCTTGCTTCTGCATCTGCTTCCGTTTCCAAGAGCAAGCTCCCTTAAAGAGACAGTGTCTCTGTGTGTGTGTGTGTGATATTTGACTGTGTGATACGGTGTCAGGTGTGTGTGGGTGTAAGTGTGTGTGTGTCAGTGTGTGTGTGTGTGTGTGTGGTGTGTTGTGTGTGGTGTGGGTGTGGGTGTGTGTGTGTGTGGTGTGGTGTGTGTGTGGTGTGTTGTGTGGTGTGTGAGTGTGGTGTGTGTGTGTGTGGTGTGTGTGTGTGTGTTTGTTTGTGTTTGTGTGTGTGTGTGTGTGGTGTTGTGTGTGTGTGCAGTGTGCTTTGAGTGTATGCAGTGTGCTGTTAGTGTTTGCAGTGTGCTGTGAGTGTGTGCTGTGTGCTGGTGCTGTGAGGTGTGCAGTGTGCTGGTGCTGTGTGTTCTGTGAGTGTGTGCAGTGTGGGTGAGTGGTGCAGTGTGCTGTGTGCTGGGTGCGTGTGTGCTGTGAGTGTGTGCAGTGAGGTATGCAGTGTGCAGTGAGTGTATGCAGTGTGCTGTGTGCTGTGAGTATGTGCAGTGTGCTGTGAGTGTATGAGCATGCGTGAGTGTATGCAGTGTGCAGTGAGTGTATGCAGTGTGCTCTGTGCGTGAGTGTATGCAGTGTGGTGTGAGTGTGTGCAGTGTGCTGTGTGCTGGTGCTGTGTGTGCTGTGAGTGTGTGCAGTGTGTGTGAGTGGATGTAGTGTGCAGTGAGTGTATACAGTGTGCTGTGTGCTGTGAGTGTGTGCTGTGTGCTCGTGCTGTGTGTGCCGTGGTGTGTGCAGTGTGCTGTGAGTGTATGCAGTGTGCAGTGAGTGTGTGCAGTGTGCTGTGAGATTGTGCTGTGTGCTGTGAGTGTGCAGTGTGCTGGTGCTGTGTGTTCTGTGAGTGTGTGCATGTGGCTGTGAGTGTGTTGCAGTGTGGCTGTGAGGTGGTGTGTTTGATGCTGTGTTCTGTGAGTGTGTGCAGTGAGTGTATGCAGTGTGCAGTGAGTGTATGCAGTGTGCTGTGTGCTGTGAGTGGTGCAGTGTGCAGTGAGTGTATGCAATGTTGTGTGAGTGTTGCAGTGTGCAGTGAGTGTATGCAGTGTGTGTGTGCTGTGAGTGTATGCAGTGTGGTGTGGTGTGCGTGCTGTGTGTGCTTGAGTGGTGGCAGTGTGCTGTGAGTGTATGCAGTGTGCAGTGAGTGTGTGCTGTGTGTGGTGCTGTGTGTACCGTGATGTGTGCAGTGGGCTGTGGTGGTGCTGTGTGCTGTGAGTGTATGCAGTGTGCAGTGAGTGTATGCAGTGTGCTGTGTGTGTGGAGTGTGTGCAGTTGGCAAAAATGTAAAAAAAAATGTAAAAAAAATATTTTATATATTTTTTTTTTAATCGGGGTCCATGCTCAAACCGCTTATAAGTGTATCCGCGTGATTAAAACGGATCGCGTTATAGCGGATCGCGCTTATAACGAGGTTGAGCGTATATACATACTGATTATAGTTACCAACCCACACTGATGAGACCCATAAAGGTCGAAACAGCTGTCTGTGGGTGGGTTTTCTGGGTATGCACCTAACCCTGGCTGTGCTCAAAGCTGTGACCATGCAGCAAGCTTAAGCTATAGGGAACCATGTTAAAAATGGTTTTTGAAGCAAAAAATGGCACTGTGTGCTCATTTGCATGTCATTCCCCAGAATCCCTTGCTGCAGTGGAAGTGCTGTGTGCTCGGGTGATAATGGTGAAAGGCGGGGTTGCAGACCTGCCTAAGACATGAGATGAGCATACAGTTGTATTTACATTTGCTATATATATATATATATATATATAACCCAATACTGAGTTAAGTTATGGTGAGTAAAAAAGTGACAAAAACCCTCCACAGGAAAGCAAATATGCAAATATGCTGTGCTCATTGCATGTCTTAGGCAGGTCTGCAACCCCACTTTCCCCATTATCACCCAGCATACAGCACTTCCACTGCAGCAAGGGATTCTGGGAAATGACATGCAAATGAGCACACAGTGTCACTTTTTGCCTCAATAACCATTTTTAACATGGTTCCTATAGGCTTAAGCTTGCTGCATGGTCACAGCTTTGAGCACAGCCAGGGTTAGGTGCATACCCGAAAAAACCACCACAGACAGCTGTTCGACCTTGATGGGTCTCATCAGTGCGGGGTTGATTTTATGGAATGCTAGAAGAGGATATTGGATAGTTTTTTACTCACCATAACTTAACTCAGTATTATGGTTTAGCCTATCCAATAGCCTCTCTAGCATTTCCAGTAAAATCAACCCCGCACTGATGAGACCCATCAAGGTCGAAACAGCTGTCTGTGGGTGGTTTTCTGGGTATGCACCTTAACCCTGGCTGTGCTCAAAGCTGTGACCATGCAGCAAGCTTAAGCCTATAGGAACCATGTTAAAATGGTTATTGAGGCAAAAATGACACTGTGGTGCTCATTTGCATGTCATTTCCCAGAATCCCTTGCTGCAGTGGAAGTGCTGTATGCTGGGTGATAATGGGGAAAGGTGGGGTTGCAGACCTGCCTAAGACATGCAAATGAGCACAGCATATTTGCATATTTGCTTTCCTGTGGAGGGTTTTTGTCCACTTTTTTACTCACCATAACTTAACTCAGTATTGGTTATATATATATATATATATATATAGCAAATGTAAATACAACTGTATGCTCATCTCATGTCTTAGGCAGGTCTGCAACCCCGCCTTTCACCATTATCACCCGAGCACACACACTTCCACTGCAGCAAGGGATTCTGGGGAATGACATGCAAATGAGCACACAGTGCCATTTTTTGCTTCAAAAACCATTTTTAACATGGTTCCCTATAGCTTAAGCTTGCTGCATGGTCACAGCTTTGAGCACAGCCAGGGTTAAGGTGCATACCCAGAAAACCCACCCACAGACAGCTGTTTCGACCTTTATGGGTCTCATCAGTGTGGGTTGGTAAACTATATATACAGTATGTATATACAGCTCAACCTCGTTATAGCGCGATCCGCTATAACGCGGATCCGTTTTATCACGCGGATACACTTATAATGCGGTTTGAGCATGGACCCCGAATTAAAAAAAAAATATATATAAATATTTTTTTTACATTTTTTTTTACATTTTTGCCAACTGCACACACTCCACACACACAGCACACTGCATACACTCACTGCACACTGCATACACTCACAGCACACAGCACACACGCACAGCCCACTGCACACACTCACGGTACACACAGCACCAGCACACAGCACACACTCACTGCACACTGCATACACTCACAGCACACTGCACACACTCACAGCACACACAGCACGCAGCACACACACCACACTGCATACACTCACAGCACACAGCACACTGCATACACTCACTGCACACTGCATACACTCACAGCAACATTGCATACACTCACTGCACACTGCACACACTCACAGCACACAGCACACTGCATACACTCACTGCACACTGCATACACTCACTGCACACACTCACAGGACACACAGCATCAAACACACCACACTCACAGCCACACTGCACACACTCACAGCCACATGCACACACTCACAGAACACACAGCACCAGCACACTGCACACTCACAGCACACAGCACAATCTCACAGCACACTGCACACACTCACTGCACACTGCATACACTCACAGCACACTGCACACACCACGGCACACACAGCACGAGCACACAGCACACACTCACAGCACACAGCACACTGTATACACTCACTGCACACTACATACACTCACAGCACACTGCACACACTCACAGCACACACAGCACCAGCACACAGCACACTGCACACACTCACACCACACTGCATACACTCACGCACAGAGCACACTGCATACACTCACTGCACACTGCATACACTCACAGCATGCTGCATACACTCACAGCACACTGCACATACTCACAGCACACAGCACACTGCATACACTCACTGCACACTGCATACACTCACTGCACACACTCACAGCACACACAGCACCAGCACACAGCACACTGCACACACTCACAGCACACTGCACACACTCACAGAACACACAGCACCAGCACACTGCACACCTCACAGCACCAGCACACAGCACACACTCACAGCACACTGCAAACACTAACAGCACACTGCATACACTCAAAGCACACTGCACACACACACAACACCACACACACACACACACACAACACAAACAAACACACACACACACACCACACACACACCAACACACACACACACCACACAACACCCCACACACACACCACACCACACACACACACACCCACACCCACAACCACACACCAGACACACCACACACACACACACACACACTGACACACACACACTTACACCCACACACACCTGACACCGTATCACACAGTCAAATATCACACACACACACACAGAGACACTGTCTCTTTAAGGGAGCTTGCTCTTGGAAACGGAAGCAGATGCAGAAGCAAGACCGGGAAAGAGCTGCCAGATGCCAGGTAAGGTGCTGTGTGCGGTTGCCGCTGCCCCCACCGGGTCTGGAACGCTGGGAGAGTTCTCAGCTTTCCCCTCCGGGGGACGCGTGTAGCCCTGATGTGGCAGCCATTTTTTTTTTTTTTCGCGGGAGGCCATTTTTTCCCCGCGACCCCGTTATAACGCAGTGGTCTCGGGTGGCCCCCGAGTACCGCTATAATGGAGTTAAGCTGTATATATATATATATATACTATACATACATGTAAGTATGTATCGTACCGTGTTAGCCGGCTTCAATAATCAAAAAATAAATAGATGATACCGTTCTGTGGCTACGAAATGCTTTTATTTGTGCAGCTTTCGAGATACACTGATCTCTTCTTCCGCGATGTTACAATGAATGAAGCAAGCAAAAGGTATACTTAAAACAGTGTCTCCTGGAATGTTATTCTGTGCTGTCCTTTTCCGTGTGGCTTGTTTTATGGCTAGAGGTGTCAAAAGTTCCTGAAGCAGTGATGTAGAGTGTGTGTGTGTAACTGTGTGAATAAATGAATGAGAGCCCCCATTATATACAGTGCTTTACAAAGGTGTGTGTGGAGTGGGAGTGGATATAAATGGTGTGGGTAGGTGTGGAAATGTGAGAGATTGTAGCACAACTAAAAGTGTGGTGTGGATACTATTTGGTCCCTATTGGTGTATAGGGATGGAAAAACAAGGAGTATTAGTATATGTGAAAGAGCTGTGTGTATACATATAGCACAGTATAACAGACCTGGCCTTTAGCGCTCATGGGAAGAGTTCACTTGTGTCAGTAATGACTCATAAAATTTCGATCTCTGTTTATGCCACCGCTAAGTTTCCTGAACAGTTGCATAATTTGTATTCATGCAACCGTCTCCTTTCGGTTGTTTTTTAACCTTTCAGTATGACAACCCTCAGATCGTTCATCTTATGGCCAGGGTCAGAGAAATGTTCGCCGACAGGACTGTCTCTTGTGTCCAGTGTGATTGCTGTGGCGATGCAGGTTCCTTCTCTTGTTTAGCCCGCCCTGTCTCACCTATTAGTACAGCCCCCTGGGCATCTCATGCACATGAGGAGGTACACGACATTGCTGAGGAACAGGTGAACCTTCCTCTGATTTTGTATTCCCGATTCTGTGTGGTATTTGTATTGTGTCCGCTGTAAGAGCATTGCGCATTTTGCATCTTGGGTCCCTGGCATGGTTTCATCCCGATTCAGTTGTACTGCGTGAATATACTCCTCACCATAATATTCTTGAGATTATGGGGTTGTCTGTATGATAATAAGGGTGCTTCAGGGAAGACCTGTTGCAGTCTTGTATCTTCCTGGAGGATGGGTTGTAGTCTCCTGGCGATCTTGCGTAGGCTCCTAGGTGTCGGTTAATGTGACCACAAAGGTACCCTGTCGCGTTGTCTCCTTCTGTTTTGTTTTCAAGGAGATCACTTCTTGGTATTCTGGTGGCTTTTGTAATTGCTGGTCTACAATTCTGTGTCTTATATCCATGGATTATAAAATCTGATCTCAAGGCTTTAATCCGCTGGTCTCTGTCTGCGTGTGTCGGAGGCATATCCGGTTGTATCGTAATGGCTTGACTGTAATGGTTGCATGTTTTGTGGTGTTGGGGTGGAAGCTGTTGTCCCTCAAATACTGGCTCTTGTCTGTGGTTTGCGTATACAGAAGTCTGTATTTGTTGTTTCTTATATGTAATGGTGGTGTCTAGGAAATGTTACTTCATCCGGGGAAATGGTGAGTTTGAGGTTGATGCCGGGTGGAAGTATTTGAAGTTGTCATAGAACTGTAGGAGTCCTGTTCGCCATAGTCCAAATCAGGAGGATGTTCATCGATGTAGCGAAGGTATGTAAGGGGTTTCAAGTGACAGTGGAAAGAAAGTCACTTTCCAGTTTTGCACAGAACAGATTGGCATACTGTGGCACCATCTGAGTACCCATAGCGGTCCCGGTTGTCTGGAGGTATGGAGTCATTTCCAAATTGGAAGTTAGTTTATGGGTCAAGAATAATTCGATGCATTTAGTCCTGTCCCTGTGAGTGGCTTCCTGCGATCCCAGAAAGTATCGGCAGGCTGAAATCCCATCCTCGGGGGATGTTTGTTATACAGTGACTCTACATCCATAGTTGCTAGTAGTGTTTCCTGGTTGGAGGGGGCCACTGGCATTTAGTTTGTTTAGCAGAGTCGTTGGTATCCTGGATATAGCTGGGTGTGTTTCTGACAAGTTGTTTTAGAATGCCTCCACCCAGCCATAAATATTCTCGGTAAGTGTGCCATCCAGAGATAATAGGGCGCCCAGGGTTACCCTCTTTGTGATTTTAGGAGCATGTAGAATGTTCCAGGTTTGGGTTAGTCTGTGTATCAGGTCCAGATTTGTTCTCTTGTGTGGATTGGGAGTGTTTTAATGATCCTGTTGAGTTCTCTCATGTATTTAAAGTTGGATCCTCCTGCAGTTGGGTGTAATACTTTGAATCAGAGAGTGCCTGTGTGCTTCCCGCAGGTAGTCTGTGGTGTTCATTATGACCTCTGCTCTCCTTGTCTGCAGGTTTGATGTTATGTTTGTGTGGCTTGTAGCGATTCTTGGCTCTCCTCTCCATCACTGTCAGATTGTATGTTTGTTTCCTACTTGTCCATATGTTGTTTTTGGTGCTGTCGAACTTTCAATGTACCGTCCATCGTGGGGTTGCGCACCATTTGGGTCCAGTTGTATTTTGCTCTCCCCTGCTCATGTCACGGCTCTCCTTCTGACCGTGTTGCATGTTCGCACTGTTTATGCATAGCGCCACCAGTGGCGCTGTTGCTATTTGTTGTGTATATGGTTTTTTCAGTGTCCCCCCAGACTTACCTTAGTAAGGCAGTTATCCATTGGTGCTGAGATAGTTACGTTTTTTTTATTGGTGCTGTTGGAGGTGGGCGTACCTGGCATGGTTAATGAGGTTTTCTAATTGGTTGCATGATGTTGGGGGTATATATGGGCTAGAACAGTCGTTGTTGCACGGCCCTGAGAAGGTCCCTCTAACGCGTTTCGTCATCGTGATGAATTCCCTGAGGAAACGCGTGAGGGCGTGGACTAGTTGGGACCGCCATTTGCCCCGAGCACTGAGCACTGGACCACAAGTTGTTGCCACAGACTCATCCTTTGTGTTGTACTCAACACGGCTCCAATACAATCCCAACATAGAGGACTTGGAGGACTTTTGTGGCCTGGAGGGTCTCATCCCAGACCGAACATGAATTCGAGTTCCGCTTCGGTTCACGGCCCACGAGAGGACTCCATTTCTGAGAAAGGTAGGATGGGTGGGGCTGCCAAGCACCCGCAGGACCCTGCTGCAGAATGGCCCAATGGGGGGGGGCTTTGGATGCCCTACAGGGGGTGGTGAAACAAGGTTGGGACACAGGGGGAACAAGGTGGGCCACAGGGGAGTCGAGGAGCTGCAGGGGGAACAAGGCGGCCGAGGGGGTGACAAGGGGGGGAACAAGGGGCCGCATGGGGTGACAGGGCATTATTAGACAGTGAGGGAGGAGTACAGACAGGAAGGGAGGGAAACAAGGTTTGCTGCCAGGCAAAAAAAAATTAATTAATTGGCATCCTTGACACAGCACGGTCACACAATAGGAGGAGTGTTTATTTATTGTTATTTATTGGTTAATTTAATCTTGAGCAGGAGAAAGAAACAGCACCACATGTGCGCTTGGGGATTCCACGGAAATCAGGGAGTTTTAGTTTTAGAGAACTCTGGGGTTTTAGAAATAAAGCCTGGTATTAAAAACGCATGGCACAATACATCCAACCCAAAATTTCTGTGCCCGCAAGGGGACCTTCCTCAGGTGGTGCACAGGGACCCAAAACGTTGGATTTGTATTGTGCCTGCTTTGCTATTAATACAGCTTTATTTCTCAACCCAGAGTGACAGGTACTACTGATTTCGTAGATCCAAACCAGTATCATTACGTTTACTTCTGTTGGGACTTGCACCTATAATACAATTGCTATTGAGTGCTGACTAATTTTCTTCACCATATATATATATTGGATAATTGTAAAGATATTATTACTGTAGTTTCTTATTCGATAGATTAATAAAGGGAATGTGTACATTTATGAGTAATCTAATTGGACATGAAGAGTAATGTGGATGGCTATAATTATAGCAGTTTAAGTTACACACACAGTACAGTAAGTTAAGGGCTGGAGTGCTAAAACTATGTCATGATAGAGACGATTTGGCCTGGTTTAAAGGGGTACACTCCATTTGGCCACCCTCTACTCTCATCAGGGAGCAAGGAGGTTAATGGACTGAGTCCAGTATAATGTGGTTTTGCCTTGCTTCAATATCCAAGTGTTTTTCACCCTGGTACCTATATGGTGTTATTCCTGGTGTTTGCACTCACACTATCCAACTGGGTTTGATGTGTGGAGGGAAGGGGTTACATGTTAAAATAGTGATTATAGCCCTTTGTGGTAATTCCCGCCTTTTCAGGCTCCATTTTGTCAGCGTCATAGGCGCCAATGAGCCTCCTGATTTCAATGGACAGAAGATAGAAGCGGTTTGGGACCTTGTTTTTTCCAAGCGACGACCCAGGGTGCGTCCGAAAGGAGGGGAGCGGCGGTTTCCCATGTTAAGTCAATGGGACTAATTGACTTCAATGGAGACTGTCCTCAAACGCCGCCTCGAGGAACAGTGTTGGCAGCCATCCAAACACGAGACGCAACGAGATACAATGTATTTTAAAGAGGTCTAATTACTCACTCGGATCAAGTTCAACGACAATTGCGTGGGATCGTGGGTTCTCAGGGCCCTGGTGATAAAGTATTTTTGTTCCCTAAACCACCTAGGAACCCCCACACACGATCCACAACCGGGTCCGGGAATGAGGGACCCGTAAGGTGGGGGGGGGGCGAGCGGAGAAGGAGGGTCCAACCTCTGAATCTAATGGCGAGGCGCAATGCATTGTCAATGGCGGCGCCGGCCATTGATTCAATGGGGAGAAAAGCGCGCATGGCGACAAAAAACGACTAAGTGTGAAATGTTGAAAATGTGTAAGTGCATATCTCCCGGTTCTGTAAAATGACCAGAGGGATGGGTTTTGGTGCATAAGCCCAAGGTTCCGGCTTTATGAAGCACCTTCCCAGCCCCCTCAGACAACAGACAGTAGTATGGACGAAGGTAAAGATTTGTGGATTTTCTCATATACTCAATGGCGGCGTTTTCCGCATTGAAAGTCGTATGGTGGGAAACCTCATTGACTACAACGGAGGAGTGCTTCCTTGAAAACCCATGGCGGCGGACCCGTTTTTAATGGGATTTAGTGAAACGCGACGATTTCTTGTTTAGCGGGAGATTTTTTATAATAAATATGCAAAACGCGTTTATGTGATATTTTGTAACCTCCGGGTTCGAGAGGTTCGTAGAGGGATGAATGTGGACTCATATAGTGTTACCACTTCCGCATTAAGGTCCTGGAAGTTTGGACTGCTGGAACTACCAGAACCGGGTATTTTAAACATCTGACAATGCAGACCCACCATCCAAGGGAAGAAATAAAAGGGCTGCAGTGTTTTTTAAGGGTCGGATTCACCACGTACAGGGAAGACCAAATCTCCCTTCAAAGAGATTTTGTCTAGACAGCTCTGCGCCTTGAGTGTAGAGAAGGTTGTGAAATGGTTATAAGTCAGAGTCATGCCCTTAATCAATTGTCCTTCATGTGTCTTCCATGAGCTGACAGTCATTGCTGTCGATGTCAACGAATTATGGAAGAAAGGCCCATCCTGTATCCTGATGGCTTTTTGTGCCTAACCTTTAAGTAAGTGTCCATATTTTGTCTGTTCATTTGCCTATAGTCTCGTGTGTAACCTTATTCAAGGATCAAATGATATTTTATATATCTAATCCTCGTCAGTTAAACCCAGTTCCAGTAGAGGCACGCTATTCAAACATTTGCCTAAACTAGGCCGGGTTACATTCAGGGTTATTGCTGGGTAATGTGTTCTGGGCGTTTGGGCACGTTTTAAGCATTTTCTTCCTGCATGACTAACGACCCATAGGATTAACACTAGCAGGGATCCCTGGCAGTCCAATTCATTTGAATGGGGACTCGCCAGGGACCCCCACTGTTAATCTGATAGGCCATTAATCATGCCAAATGCTGAAGGCTATTAGGAAAGTAATTCAGAATTTACCTGGGTGTACCTGGGGTCTTTTTGGCATTTGCCCACTGGTTTTTTGTTAGAATACTCGCCGCCTCTACTATATCTTTTGTGTGTATTATTATCGCCTGTCTCGAAGCTACCATTCACACTATTAATTAGTATTCCTGGACAGAGTAGACATTCCCTGAAAATCCGTATACTGGCGAAACCGCGTTGAAGGAGATTGTCCAGATTCCCTGCTTTAGGTAATTCGAACTGATCTTAAAAGAATATAGATCTGATGTATCAGTTATTGGCCGATACTTGAAACCTAATTTTAATGCAAGGCGTAAGTGATCCTTATCCTGCATCAAGGAGTGGAAGAAGAACACGCTGCAAAACCCACAGCATGCAGAGATGCTG
>WSYH01013096.1:1098-17657 GCA_036426205.1 Ascaphus truei
GGGCAGTGTGCTGCCTGTGTATAATATAACCTGTGTACAGAGGGCAGTGTGTTGCCTGTGTATAATATTACCTGTGTATAGGGGGCAGTGACAGTACGGTTTTGGCTTCTCTCGCGGTCTCTTCACGGATTTTTCTCTCCAGCTGAACCTCACAGAAATAATTGAGAACCTCGATAGGGCTCAGATCAGGAAGGGAGGACTCCCGGGGCGTGTCCTGCAGGAACAGACACGGGTATACATGTGTTACCTGTGTATAGGGGGCTCCCTGTATCCCACCTCCCGGGGTGTGTCCTGCAGGAACAGACACGGGTATACATGTGTTACCTGTGTATAGGGGGCTCCCTGTATCCCACCTCCCGGGGTGTATCCTGCAGGAACAGACACGGGTATACATGTGTGTAATATATGTGTGTGTTACCTGTGTATAGGGGGCTCCCTGTATCCCACCTCCCGGGGTGTATCCTGCAGGAACAGACACGGGTATACATGTGTGTAATATATGTGTGTGTTACCGTTTCACTTGGCTGGCTGCCTTATGTTAAAGGAAAGCCACCAACGAGTATATAAGGAACATATATACATATATATTGACAGCAGCCATCCTTAACCCTACTGTCACAGGGATTTTGCCAATTACTGTACTGTATGTGTTGGGGGGGGGGGGGGGTTCAATGTATTGTATTGATATTTTATTGGGGCAAAGGAGGTAGGTGGGTGAAGGGGGTAGTTGCCCCAAGGTGGGTGGTTAGGCCTCTCGGGTGGGTAGTGGGAGGGGTTAACCCTTTAATTACCATAGTGGTAACTACCGCTAAGGTACTGAAGGGATTAATCTCTCCCGCAACCTTCCCGGTAGGCCTAACCACCCACCTAGGCACAAGTACCCCCTTCACTCACCCCCTCTACTCCTAATAAACCAGGTGGTCTGGCTTAACCCCTTCATTGCCTTAGCGGTTAACCGCTAAGGTAATGAAGCTGCTTTTAGATTATTTTGATAGCATAGTATTGTAGCAGGGGATCTCCTGAGCTGAACCGCATTCATTTCAGGTCTGGCGACCCCCTGCTTCCCGAGTTACAGGCCCCGTTATGGGGTGCCGGTATCTGTCTGCTTTGGTTAAATCTGCCGATCACGTGAGCCATGAAGCAGAAAAATGTAAACATGGCCGCTGGGATACTGGCACCTCCGACCTGAAATCAATGCGGTTCAGCTCCGAGAACCCCTGCTACAATACTGTAATATTAAACTTAAATAAAACCCCTGTGATCGCTTGTTAGAGGCGTGCCGGTAGAGTGACTGATTCAGTCTCTCTATTACTGCGTGTCTATACAACAAAAGACAGGGCGCCCAATGCTACATCCAATTGACAAAACATATATGGTAATGAGTATAAAGTACAAATATAATATTACAGAAAGGTGAAGCCCGGGAGGATTCACACAGCGCGTGTCCCATAAAAATGGAGGGACCCCCGCTGCGTTAATACGATGGGCCATTAGTCTGGCCGCTGGAATCTCGCAGCGCGGGACAGGATGAAGTGCAGGCAGGCGGTACAAACCAGCAGTTGCACATGTGTGTTTGGCATCAGGTCTCGGGTGACGCCTCGACCTGCGGTCACTTGTTTTTGGGTACCAGCGGTCTGACGTCCCATGACAGCCTCAGTGAATCTCTTTATGTGTCTCTGTCTTACCCTTAGTTGTAGGGTCCAGTGTCCCAGCCACTCCTTACAGGTCAATTTAAGGATTTTTCTGCTGCTCTCAGTCTGCTCCCAGGAATTCAATTGTCTGTTCAGGAATCCATGATGGTCCTGAAGACCCAACTCTCTAAACAGAACCAGCAGCGGAGCCCTGAGAACACAGAACACGTGTCAGAACCAAAATACACACAGCTGATCCTGCGGTTACATGTGTATTATGGTTCTTACCCGCATCCTATATCTACAGTCTCAGCTGTGTGTATTCTGGTTCTGACCCATAAGAACTAGAATCAGAATACATTGGTCAGAAGAAGAATACATACACCTGTACCTGCGGATACAAAATGTGGGTAAGAACCAGAATACACACAGCTGAACCTGTGGACACGGGTCAGAACCAGAATAAAGACCGCTGTGCTTGCGGACAGTATGATCTATATATCTGCTGTAGGATGTATATATCAGTGGGTACGATGTTGTAACAGGGCCTTTCTCCTTTCTAAAAGTCTTCCAAAACAAGGCCTGTCTTTAGCTGATGAGTCCAGCAGTGAGCTGGTTAATTTCAGCAGGAGTTCCTTGACCCGTCTCCACCCGGCTCATCAAGCCTGCTTAAAAGCAGCCTGCTGCCCAGCCTGCAGAGGATCTCTAGCACAGAGAGTCTGTGCTGCCAGAGAGATCCCAGAGAGATCCCAGGTGAAAGAGACTTTCTGTTCCAGGCAACACCGTCCCTGGAACCCACCAGAGAGAGCCCCCAGAGACACCTCCACAGGCCCAGGACTGATATGGAGAGCACCCTGCCTACAGGAACCTCTCTTTGGTAAGAGGCCTCGCCTTACAGCACTCAGACAGGGACTGCTGAATGTTAGTCGGCCCCCTACACGGGGTAACGCCTGGTTGTTGTTTTCTCCTCTCGTTTTGTTTTGCTGATATTTAGCTGGTTTCTGTTTGTTTAAAGCTGCCGATACTAAAGCCTGCGTTTATTTCTCCTAAATGTCTCCGGTGTGTTACACTCTGCACACATCTCCTACACACTGTGTGCTGGTTGTAGTGGGATGAGAGGGGGCACTTGAATTTCAAAGGGGTCCCGGAGACCATCAGGGAACATTTTTGTGCTTTTATTTGCCACAGTTCCTGCGACGGTTTGCGGAACCGGAGTAACAACGGAAGAACCGCGTGCAGAGGCAACCAGAATAAAGGGCAAACAAGTTATACTGCGCCGGATAAAGCTACAAACGCCACCGTCTGGCTGGAGGGATGGCTACAGAGGGTCACCTACACAAGGTACTGATTCTGTAACCAAAGTCTACCCCGTTACGTGTGGAACAAAAAAACACATGGGTTTTTAAAATGTCCGCTCAGAATTTTTTTTTAAATCTAGAGACGCCTGCGAGAGCTATAAACTCTGCGAGTGAAGTCTGCCCCATCTGACTACCAGCTGGGGCTCTAGCATATACAGAGAATCCTGACTCAATAGCACCTCCCGAGGTCAGTGTGAAGAATACACCTGTGCCAGCATGGAGGGCAAAATGTGTTTTGTTTGTAATGAACACGGTCACACAAAAGAATGTCCCTTTAGACCTTATGATCATGATGGGGATGTCTCTTATTTGGTCCGAGAAACAAAATAGAAAGATATAAAAACAGAAATTTGAGGCGCAAACACAAACCAAACAAATGAATTGTGATCAAGTGAATATAATGGCTTACGGTATGGGGGGGGGGGGATTGGGACCCCAGGGAGGGGACGGGAGGACCCCCATACCTCGTATATGGCAGTGTAGTCCCCCTTAATACAACAAGGAAATAGGGGAAAAAACACCCACAGCCTTAAAGAAAGAAAGAAAGTAATAATCGTGGTTCACACTGGATGGTCCGCAGACCGCAAAGGTGTTTTTAAAATGTTTTAAATGTAAAGCAGGTCAATTTGGTCAAACTCCGTCAGATTATTTATGCTCTAACAGCACCAAAAAACACTAAGATAAAACAATGAATGAATTGCAAATCCGATGAAGTGGAGTATCTATTACTAGGTCCCGCGGCCTTCAGTACGGGGGGAGAACCACGAGGCCCCTAAGGGTACGGATTTTAGAGTATCTATTACTATGTCCCGCGGCCTTCAGTACGGGGGAGAACCACGAGGCCCCTAAGGGTACGGATTTTAGAGTATCTATTACTAGGTCCCGGGGCCTTCAGTACGGGGGGAGAACCACGAGGCCCCTAAGGGTTAACGTGAGTTAGAGTACTATTACTATTCCCGCGGCCCTTCAGTCGGCGAGAGAAGACCCACCTACAAATACCAGGCATGCGACCAGGCAAATTGTCCGAAAACAGGTTCCTCTCACAGAAAGCAGACCGCTGTAAAAGCCCAGCCTGTAGATAAAGTGATGGGAAGCGAACCTGTCGTGTGATGTGGCCCAGGAAAGATGCAACACTTTTGACCCGCTGTGTGTTCATGGAAAATAAGGAAAGGAGTCCACCGAGGCTGGAACAGGTTTGTCTGGAGAAGAGGCGCAGAGAAGAGCAACCAAATATTAAAGGATGGGACTGACATTCGAACTATATGAAGGAAGGCTTAGCTAAATTAGATTTACTTAAGCGGACATTCGAAGAGGAGATAGAATTTTCTCACTAAGAGGGGATATTTGGATAAACTATATCAAAATATTCAGGGACAATCGGGCTCTCAAAGAACATTCATCCCACGGAGCATACAAAGGACTCGGGACCATCCTTAAGTTAGAGGAAAGGATGATTCACCAGCAACAAAGGAAAGGGCATCGTTACAGTAAGGGCAGATTACAGTTTCAGATGTGGCGGTCATTACCGGGGCACTGGAGGGAAAGATACATAGATTTCTTCTCAATAAAAGGTTTGTACTTTTTAGAAAGAGGAAAGGGTAAAGGAGATTACCAAATAAGTGACGTCCAGCGCCGGGCCTCTCTCTCTCTGTGCTGGGACAGACTTCCTTGCAGATGGCATATGAAAGAGGCCCGGCGTGGGAAAGTGAGGATGGCCCGCCAGCTAAGGGGGTGGAACCAGAGCCCAGCGGCAGGGCAGGCCTCCCGCAGCCACTGGGCCCAGCTCTCCTTCCCTCTCGGCAGGTCCTCCCTGACCTCCCTGGTCGCCCGAAGCCAAAGAATCTGTCAGACAGTGTGAAAAACACAGAAGGGTTAAGGTGGAGTGTGAGGACTGGAAGCAGAAAGAAAGGAATGGAATTAATCACCGAACAGCAGTGTAACCAGGGCTCATGACTACCAGTCGTGGCCGAACGAACGTTGTACCTCATGTCCTATACCACAGGACATGGGGAGTAGTCCCTACCAGGTCTGAAGTGTCCTAACATCACAGGTTATGCCCTTACACACGGGACATGGGAGAGAGATCTAAGTTAGCCCCTTACACTAGGCACATGGGGAAGAGTGAGTATAGCCCTTACACGGGACCTGAGAGAGGAAGAGTTAGTAGCCCTTACACAATGGACTGGGAGAGATGAGTTCCTCCTTTACAAAGGAACCATGGGGAGGTGAGTTAGCCATTACACAAGGGAATGGGAGGAGATTAGCCCTTACACAGGGACATGGGAGAAGGATTGCAAAGGACTGGGAGTGATAGTACCAGGATAGAGTGAGTGTAGCCCTACAACAGGTGGACATGTGGAGAGTGGAGTTAGCCCTTACACAGTGACAAATGGGCGAGTGAGTTAGCCCTTACACAGGACAATGGGGAGAAGGAGTTAGCCCTTACACAGGTCGGATATAGGTAAGCCACATGAGGAGGAGTGAGTTAGCCCTTACCACAGTACATGGAGAGTGAGTTAGCCCTATACACAGGACTGGGAGTAGTGAGTTGCCCTTTCACAGGGAATGGGAGGTAGTAGACTTCGCTCGGAGGCGTAGATTAGCCGACACAGGCATGGTGAGAAGGAGAGTTTTTAGCCCTTACACAGGCTGAGAACAGGAGGAGAGTGAGTTAGCCCTTACACAGGCACAGGGATTGTTGCTTACAAGATGGAGAGGTGAGAGTGTACCCTTACACAGCAGGGACCGAATGCCTCAAGGAACAATGGGAGGAGAGTGGTTAGCCACTTACACGGGACATGGGAGAGTGAGTCTAGCCCTTACACAGGCACATGAGAGTGAGTAGTTAGTACCTTAACACAGGGACATGGGGAGAGTGAGTTATAGCCCGTACAACAGGTAGAGGCGGACATGGGTAGCATTGATTTAGCCCATTACACAGGTACATGGGAGAGATGAAGTTAGCCCTTACACGGGACATGGGAATGAGTGAGTTAGACCTACACAGGGACATGGAGAGAGGAAGTTAACCCTGACACAGGCACATGAGTGGAGAGTGGTTAGCCTTACAACGGCGAGAGGGACGCCCTTACACAGGAGACATGGGAGAAATTATTTTGTTTTTGAGTTTAGCCCTACACACGGACGGTGAGAGGAGTTACCGTACCAGAGGGAGGAGAGTAGCCCTGTACACAGGGACATGGGAGAGGAGTTAGCCCTACACAGTTGACATGGGAGAGTGAAGTTCGAGCCTACCAGGCACATGGAGAGTGAGTTTAGCCCTATACACAGGCAACAGGGAGAGTGAGTTACTACAGCATGGTAGTGATTTAGCCCTTACACAGGACATGGGAGTCGATTAAGAAGCCCTTACACAGGGACAGTGGAGAGAGTGGTGCCTTACACATGGGACATGGGAGAAGGAAGACAGCGAAGGAGAAATGGAGTTAAGCCCTTACACAGTGCAACATTGGGGAGGTGATTTAGCCCTTACACAGGCACATGGGAGAGTGAGTTGCCCTTACCACGAGGAGTGAGCAGTGGGAAGAGTGAGTTAGCCTTAACCAGCGGAACATGGGAGGAGAGAGTGCGTTAGCCCTTACACAGGGACAGGGGGAGGGGAGGTGAGCCTTAAGCACGGAGAGAGGGTACTTACCCAACAGGGACATGGAGTTAAAATATCCTTAATGCCATGGAGGTAGATTAAGCCTACACAGGACAGGGAGAGCTGGAATGTTAGCCCTTACCAGCGACATGGGAGAGTGATTGGTTAGCCCTTACACAGGGCATGGGAGAGTGAGTTAGCCCTTACACAGGGACAAGGTGGAGAGGTGTGAGGAGAGGGTTAGCCCTGACACTCACGGGACCATGGAGATGAGTTACGGGCAGGAGTAGTGCCCTAACAGGGAAGCATGGGAGAAAAGAGTTGCGCTTCAAAGGCCCTGAGAGACATTGAGGTAAACGCACCCAGGACTGGTGAGATGAGTTAGCCCGTAACGTACACAGAGTGAAGCCTTCACGGGAAGGGAGGGGAGATGGAAGTTAGCCCTTACCAGGGGACATGGGTGAGAGGTAGATGTTACCCGTATCACCGGACAGAGGAGAGAGAGTGGAGGTTAGCACACGTTTTGACAACTGGGGGACAATGGGAGAGTGAGTATAGCCCTACACAGGCGACATGGGAGGTGATTAGCCTTACACAGGGAGGAGGAGTGAGTTCACCCTTACACATGCCATGGGAGAGCGGATAGAGTTACGAGTTTAGCCCTTTACCACAGGAATGGGAGGAGTTAGCCCTTAACACAGTAGGCACATGGGGAGATGAGTTAGCCCTTCCAGGGACATGGAGAGTGAAGTTAGCACCTACACAGGGACGATGGAAGAGTGAGTTAGCCCTTACACCAGGACATGGAAAGAGAAATAGTGAGTTAGTCCTTACACAGGGACATGGGAGAGGTAGTAGCCTGAACAGATGGGTCAGCACTACACAGGGACAGGAGAGAAGCGACATGGAGAGATGAAGTTGTATAGCCCTTAACAGGGACATGGGAGAGGTCGTTAGCCCTACACAGGCAAATGAGAGATGTGAGTACCCTTACACAGGAACATGGGAGAGTTGAGTTAGCCTTACACGGGAGCATGGAGAGGAGTTAGCCCTTACCAGAGACGGCAATGGGAGAGTTGAGTTAGCCCTTACACAGGGACAGGAGAGTGAAAGAGTTGTTAGCCTTACACAAGATGGGAGGGGAGGGAGTGAGTTAGCCCTTTACAAGGACTGGGTGAGGAAGAACCCTACCGCTGGGACGGTGGTTAGCCCTTACACAGGACAATGGGAGAAGTGAAGTAGGCCCTTAACAAACAGTGGAGCAGGGGGTAGAGATGAGGTTAAGTACCTTCACAGCGACACGGCGGGAGTGAGGGTGAGTTGCCGTTACACAGGACAGGAGAGGAGAGTGAGTTAAGCCCCCCTTACACGTGGACACTGGGGAGGGAGTTAGCCCTATACACAGGGAAATGGGAGAGGAGTTAGCCCTTACACTAGGACATGGGAGATGATTAGCCTCTTACACAGGGACATGGGAGAGTGAGTTAGCCCTTACACAGGGACATGGGAAGAGATGAGTTAGCCATTAACAGGGGACATGGAGAGTAAACACTTACACCGGGACAGGAGGGCAACAGGGACGTGGGAGAGTGGTTAGCCCTTACCAGGGACTGGGAGAAGTGAGTGTTAGCCCTAACACAGGGACATGGCAGAGAGGGTGAATGTAGGGGAGTTAGCCCTTACCAACAGGGACGGGATGAGGAGAGTGAGTTAACCTTACACAGGGACATGGGGGAGAGTAGTTTAGCCCTTACACCGGGGAAGAGATGAGTAGCTTAACGGATGGGAGAAGTTTGCCCTTACACGGCGACATGGGAGAGTTAGGTTAGCCCTTACACAGGGACATGGGAAGAGTGAGTAGTAGCCCGTACACCAGGACATGGAGAGGTGATGTCAGCCTTACACGAAGGGAGGCTGAGCAGTGAGGAGTTAGCACCTTACCCAGGGACAGGATGGAGAGTGAGTTAGCCCTTACCACAGGGCATGGGAGAGTGCGTTAGCACTTACACAGGGACATGGGAGCAGTGGAGTTAGCCCCTTACATAGCAGGCACTGGGTGAAGAGTGAGTTACCTTACACAGGGACATTGGAGTGATTCAGACCCTTAAACAGGACATAGGGAGATGATACGCCCTACACAGGGACATGGGAGGAGAGGGTGAGTTAGCACCTATAAACGGACATGGACCGCCATGGATAGAGTGAGAGTTTAGGCCCGTATAAACAGCGCAACTGGGAGATTTGTTTGAGTTTTAGAGCCCTTACACAGGGAAGAAGAGACCAGGGAGAGGATGTTAGCCCCTTACACAGGCACATGGGAGGAGGAGAGGAGTGAGTTGCCCTACACAGGGGACATGGGAGACGGAGTTAGCCCTATACACGGGACATGGGAGAGAGTTAGCCCTTTACCCAGGACATGGTGACGACGCGAGTTAGCCCTTACATCACAGGGGAACTGGAGAGTTGAGAGTGTTACAGGACTGGGAGATGAGTTAGCCCTTGACAATCAGCCGCATGGGAGAGTGGGTTAGCCCACTTACAACAGGCACATGGGAGAGTGAGTAGCCTTAACACAGGGATTTTTTTCATGGAAGAGTGAGTTAGCCCTTACACACGGCGACATGGGCAGAGTCGTTTAGCCCTTACAAAGGGACATGGGAAGACTGATGTGCCCTTACATCAGGGACAGTGGAGAGTGAAGTTAGCCCTGTACACGGGACATGGGAGCGAGTGGTGTTAGCCCTTACACAGGGACATGGGAGAGATGAGTTAGCCCTTACAACAGGAGTTGTACATGGGTAAGAGTGAGTGTTACCCTTACACAGGACCTGGAAGTGAGTTGCCCTTACACAGACAGGGAGAGTGATGTTTAGCCTTACAAGGGACATGGAGAAGAGTGACTTTAGCCCCTACACAGGGCACATGGGAGAGAGATGAGTTAAGCCTTACAGCATGGGAACCGAAGAGTGAGTTATTGGCCCTCTACAGAAGACCATGGGATTGAAGACGGAGTTTAAGCCCTACACAGGGAATGTGAGAGTGATTTAAGCCCTTACACAGGGGACATGCGAGAGAGCTCCGCAGTTATTAGCCCCTATAACAGGGACATGGTGGAGAGTGAGTTTAGCCTCTTACACCCCCCCAGGGACAGGGAGAGGTGGAGTTATTGCCTTACAACACAGTGCCCTGGGAGAGTGAGTTTAGCCCTACAAGTGGACATGGAGAGTGATAGCCCCCCCCCCCCCCCAGGACTGGGAGAGTGAGTAGCCCTTACACGGACTGATGGAGTAGCCTAAAGGTGGGAGAGTGAGGTAATGACCCTGACACAGGGACATGGGGAGTGAGTGTGACCTACCTTTACCAGGGACATGAGTGAGAGTGTAGTTAGCCCTTACCAGCAAGGGACATGGGAGTAGTGAGGGGGTTAGCCTTACACAGGCACATGGTTTGGAGAGTGATAGCCCTTAAACATGTGACTATGGAGGTGAGTTAGCCCTTACACAGGCACATGGGAGAATTATTTTTTTTTTTTTCTTAATGTTATGTATAACGGGCTGGAGGCGAAGATTCTTACAAGGACCTGGGAGAGTGAGTTAGCCCTTAACGAATGGGAGAGAGGGCATACACAGAATGGGGTAAGGTGAGTTAGCCCTTTACACAGGGCACTGGAGAGTGAGTTTAGTGCCCTTACACAGGGACATGGGTGAGAGTGGAGTGTTGCTTTACACAGGAATGGAGCAGGGTGCCCTTACAGCAGAGGGAGTAGAGTAGTTAGGACAGGGACAATGAGTAATAGGAGGAAATGCTGATGAAGGGTGGAGAGGAGTGTAACCCTTAACAGGAATGGGAGAGATGAGTCTAGCCACTTACACAGTGAACATGGGGAGAGTGAGTTTGCACCTTACAACGGGAAACATGGGAGAGTGAAGTTAGCCCTTACACAGGACACATGGGAGAGTGAGTTAGCCCTTACAGGCAATCTAGCACTTAAGGACATGGAGAGCTGAGTTAGCCCTTACACAGGACACATGGGAGAGTGATTTTTAGCCCTTAGCACAGGGACATGGGAGAGTGAGTTAGCCCTTACACAGACATGGAGAGTACTAAGATCCCCATGGGAGGAGGTGAGTTAGCCCTACACAGGGACATGGAGGAGTGCTAGCTCAGACCATGGGTTAGCCCTTAACCGGGACATGGGAGAGTGAGTTAACCCTTACACAGGACATGGGAGGAGTGAGTTAGAGACCCTTACACAGGCAATGGAGGGAGTGAGCCTTATAGGGACACAGAGAGGAGGGATAACTACCACAGGGACAGGGAGAGGGAGTGAGCCTTACCCGGATGTAGAGACCTACACGGGACCCCTGGAGAGTGGTTACCCTTACACAGGGACATGGGGAGAGAATTGACGTTAGCCCTTACACAGGCACATGGGATGGAGGGAGTGAAGTAGCCGCTTACCAGGGACATGGAGGAGAGTGGAGTTAGCCGCTTACACAGGGACATGGGAGAGTGAGCCCACCGGCCCTAATGAGCCCTACTACGGAGAGGACTGGGAAGTGAGTTAGCCCTTACACAGGCAGCTGGGAGAGTGAGTTGTTCCCTACAAACAGGCACATGGGGAGTAGTGAGTAGCCCTTACACAGGGACTGGAGATGAGTTAGCCTTAACAGGGACCTGGAGAGGTGAGTACATTACAAGGGCACTGGGTGCAGGCCTCACAGGACATGGGGAGAGTTGAGTTAGCCTTACAGGTAATGCTGGGAGTGAGTGAGTTAGCGCTACCCAGGGACATGGGAGAGATGAGTTTAAGTAGCCACTCATACACAAATGGAGGATGAGCATAACGAGTGCGGAGAGAAGTGAGTTAGCCCTTACCAGGGACATGGGTAGAGTGAAGTTAGCCCTTGTACACGGACTGGGAGAGTGAGGTAGCCCTTACAAAGGAAAATGGGGAGAGATAGGTGGGGGTTTGGGAGCCCTTAACACAGGGACATGGGAGACAGTGGTTGCCCTTACACAGGGACATGGGAGGGAGTGAGGTTAACCCTTACAACAGGGACATGGGAGATAGTTAGCCACAGGATGGGATAGTGTTAGCCCTTACAGAGACACGAGGAAGGGGAGGAGTTCGCAATTACACAGGGACATGGGGAGAGGATGAGTGAGTTAGCCCTTACACTAGGAGCATGGGAGAGGTGAGTTAGCCCTTACACAGGGACATGGGAGACGTTGAGTACCCTTCACAGGCGACATGGAGAGTGAGTTATCCCTACACGGGACATGGGAGGAGAAGAGAATGTGAGCCGATAACAGGCACATGGAGAGTGAGTTGCCCTTACACACGGGACATGGTATGAGCTTGCCCTTCCACAGGGACATGGGAGAGGAGTTTAGCCCTTACACAGGGACATGAGGAGAGTGAGTTACCCTACACACAGGGAGGTTAGAGGAGCAACAGGGCACCATGGAGAGTGAGTTAGCCCTTACACAGGCAGCATGGGAGAGTGAGTTAGCCCTTACACAGGGACATGGGAGAATGAGTTAGCCCTTACACAGGCACATGGGAGAGTGAGTTAGCCCTTACACAGGGACATGGGAGAGTGAGTTAGCCCTTACACAGGGACATGGGAGAGTGAGTTAGCCCTTACACAGGCACATGTGGGATTTGGCACATGGTTTGAATTACTAGAAGCGACACTTGTGTGTGGTGCTGATTATATGTGTATGTGTGTTTGTTGTTATGATCATTGTTATTTTTTGTGTTAAAGGATTGATCACCAATCTAACCGTGGAAGTAATTCTCTCCATGCCCCTCCAAGGAGATATATATAAAAAACAAACAGAAATCTCTTTTGTACAACAATACCCTCCTGAGGTGATCCAACAACAAACAAATGTTTGCCAGGAGAGGGAAAGACAACTGCGGATGGGTAAGGAGTGGGCGAGACTCCAAGAGATTGATGATCCGGACGAAGGGTTACAATAAAGAAATACTAGGAAAGGATACCGTGTTTGCCAAGAATAAAGTTATACATTTCTCACTGAAGAAGTATAAGAGGAGGGACTGACGAAATAATATTGCTGAAATGAAGATACTGTTGATATATTACTGAAATGGACTGGGGGGGGGGGGGGGGGTCTCTGGAGAAGGATTGAAAGTGATGTTCAGTTTCCATTTTGTGAAATCTATTGTTTTCAGTTTCCATTTTGTGAGTAAGAATGTGTCTGGTATAGATGGGAGGATTTCGTTTCTAAGTAGATTTACGACTGTGCCTAAAGTAACGCCCACATTCTTGTGGTAGTGTTGGTACCAGGTACAGTATCTCTATTCATGGCTGTTTGAGGCCAGTTTAAACCAAGTTTAATTAACTGCAAAATGATTGGTTTAAGAATTAAGGAGTGGTTAATATAATCTGCCTAGTAACACATTTTGAACAAAGGAAATGAAATGTATAAAGGATGCTAGAGGAATATTGAGGTGGGACCCTCAATTACTAGTGCTGCAAAGCATATGACCCACTTGTGGAGATAGATATCCGGATCTTTCGTAGTAATAAAGTGCTGTGTGGAGCTATATATATATATATATGCATAAACCCCTAGTTGGAACACGATCTGGCTAGGGAAATAGGGGATGTCAGGGGGAAGTCCTAGGACCCTCCCAGACCCCTTGATAAATCCAGCAACTACGTGATCAAATGAACCTGGGGCAGCTCCCACTTCCAAGTAATAAACGTGATGCACTCACATTAGTCCATTTCTGCACCCGGATCAGTGTGCTCCTTGCTGTAGGTAGATGTGGATGAAAAATCACCCTTACCGAGGGGGAGGGTGGGACAGCAGGCACCACTGTGCAGGAAAGAGATGCAGACGGCTGGACTGGGCTAAAAATACTTTATTGGAACATGGATTAAAAAACCAAGAGAGGAACAAACCCCTGCACCTCTAACGCGTTTCACCCAAGTATGGGCTTTTTTTTTGTTGAAAAGGATGCTGCCTGTACCCTCCCTAGCAGAGAGAGTCTTGTAGACGTTTGAATGAGTATGATGATACTGTACAATAAACTACTTAAAACTGAACCCCGTTTGTCAATTTGGAACATTGACAGTAATGTATATACAGTATCTGCGGGACGGATGTATATACAGTATCTGCGGGACGGATGTATATACAGTACCTGCGGGACGGATGTATATACAGTATCTGCGGTGGGACGGATGTATATACAGCAGGGCCCCACTTCTCGGCGCTCCGCTGATATGGCGGCACCGAGAAGGGGACCGCCAAGTTGAATTTAAAATCGCGCATGCGCAGAACGGGCGGGTGCACCCGGCGCACATGTGGAGACCGCAGGTCGCACATGCGCAGAACGGCGAAAATGCCGGTTTGCGCATGCGCAGCACTGAAAATCGCCAGATCCGCTTTCCGGCGATTTTCACTTTACGGCGGGCCTTTGGAACGGAACCTGCCGTATACCCGGGGCCCTGCTGTACAGTATTGTATGCCTTTATTTATATAGCGCCATTAATGTACATAGCGCGTCACAGCAGTAATACACGGGGTAATCATATAAATAACAGATAATATAAATAACAGAGCATGGGAATAAGTGCTTCAGTCATAAAAGTAACATTAAGGAAGAGGAGTCCCTGCCCCGAGGAGCTTACAGTCTAATTGGTAGGTAGGGAGAACGTACAGAGACAGTAGGAGGGAGTTCAGGTAAGTGCGTCTGCAGGGGGCCAAGCTTTATGTATCATGTGTTCAGAATATCCACAGTGCTATTCATATGCTTCTTTAAGCAGGTGTGTCTTAAGGTGGGTCTTAAAGGTGGATAGAGAGGGTGCTAGTCGGGTACTGAGGGGAAGGGCATTCCAGAGGTGCGGGGCAGTCAGTGAAAAAGGTTTAAGGCGGGAGAGAGCTTTAGATACAAAGGGGGTAGAAAGAAGACATCCTTGAGAAGAAGGCAAGAGTCTGGATGGTGCATAGCGAGAAATTAGGGCTGAGATGTAAGGAGGGGCAGAAGAGTGTAAAGCTTTAAAAGTGAGGAGAAGAATGGAGTGTGAGATGCGGGATTTGATAGGAAGCCAGGAGAGGGATTTCATGAGGGGAGATGCGGAGACAGATCTAGGAAAGAGTAGAGGGATTCTGGCAGCAGCGTTTAGGATAGATTGTAGGGGAGACAGGTGAGAGGCAGGAAGGCCGGACAGCAGGAGGTTACAGTAATCAAGACGGGAGAGAATGAGGGCCTGAGTCAGAGTTTTAGCAGTCGAGTAACAGAGGAAAGGGCGTATCTTAGTTATATTGCGGAGGAAAAAGCGACAGGTTTTAGAAATGTTTTGAATGTGAGGGGCGAATGTGAGAGAGAAGTCGAGTGTGACCCCTAGGCAGCGTGCTTGGGCTACTGGGTGAATGATCGTATTTCCAACAGTAATGTGGAAGGAGGTAGTAGGGCCAGGTTTGGGAGGAAGTATGAGGAGCTCTGTTTTAGCCATGTTGAGTTTAAGGCGGCGGAGGGCCATCCAGGATGATATAGCAGAGAGACATTCAGAAACTTTGGTTTGTACAGTAGGTGTAAGGTCGGGTGTTGAGAAATATATTTGTGTGTCGTCAGCATAGAGGTGATAATTAAACCCAAAAGATGTGATTAGGTCACCTAGAGAGAGTGTGTACAGAGAAAAGAGAAGAGGTCCCAGGACAGAGCCCTGGGATACCCCCACAGAGAGATCAATAGAGGAGGAGGAGTTGTTAGCAGAAGAGACACTGAAAGTACGATGAGAGAGGTAAGAGGAGATCCAGTATAGAGCTTTGTTCCGAATACCAAGAGTATGGAGAATGTGAAGGAGAAGAGGGTGGTCCACGGTGTCAAATGCTGCAGAGAGGTCAAGTAATATGAGTAGAGTGTAATGACCTCTGTCTTTGGCAGCATGGAGGTCGTCAGTTATTTTAGTGAGGGCTGTTTCCGTGGAGTGAGCAGTACGGAAGCCAGATTGTAGAGGGTCTAGGAGAAAATAGGTGTTGAGAAAATGGAGCAAGCGAGCGAATACAAGACGTTCAAGGAGTTTAGAGGCAAAAGGCAGGAGGGAGACAGGTCGATAGTTAGAAAGACAGGTAGGGTCACGCTTGCTGTTTTTTTTTTTTTAAATATCTTTCCTTTATTGGTGTCATACAGAGGGGAGGTACATGTTGCAGAAACTGGTTAACAAGCCAACTTGTATATACGGCGCAGTACATGTACATTACATGGGAGAGGTAAGCGACACACAATAATCCCTTTTCCTTTTTTCAGTGCTGTTTTTGAGTAATGGTATAACGGTTGCATGCTTGAAGGAGGATGGAAAGGTACAAGAGTAGAGGGAAGAGTTAAAGATCTGTGTGAGCGTAGGGATTATAGAAGGAGCAAGAGGACGTATGTATATACAGTACCTGCGGGACGTATTTATATACAGTACCTGCGGGACGGATGTATATACAGTACCTGCGGGTCGTATTTATATACAGTACTTGTGGGATAGGTGTATATACAGTACCTGTGGGACGGATGTATATACAGTACCTGCGGGACGGATGTATATACAGTACCATGCTGGAAACCCCGGTGTCTATACCGTACCACTGCGGCACGTTATATACAGTACCTGCGGGACGGATGTATATACAGTACCTGCGGGACGGATGTATATACAGTACCTGTGGGATGGATGAGTCTGTATACTGGTTACCAGTAACTCCAGTACCAGCTCTTCGCTGTCTCTGCACAGATGGGTCAGGAAGCGAAGACAGGAGAAGATGAACTCTCTCTCTGCCGGCACCTGAGAGAGAGGAGGACACATCAGGCGTGTGTGTCACTGTGTGTGTGTCACTGTGTGTGTGTGTGTGTGTGTGTCACTGTGTGTAACTGTATGTGTCACTGTGTGTAACTGTATGTGTCACTGTGTGTGTGTGTGTGTGTGTGTGTGTGTGTGT
>WSYH01013097.1:0-17655 GCA_036426205.1 Ascaphus truei
AGAGTTTGAAGCAGGGAACCTGGGAGAAGGAGCGGCTCAGTGAGTAAAGACACTGACTGGCACTGAGTGTGAAGCAGGGGAACCTGGGAGAAGGAGCGGCTCAGTGAGTAAAGACACTGACTGGCACTGAGTGTGAAGCAGGGGAACCTGGTTCAATTCCTGGTGTTGGCTCCTTGTGACCTTGGGCAGTCACTTTATCTCCTTGTGCCTCATGCATCAAAAACATAGATTGTAAGCTCCACGGGGCAGGGACCTGTGCCTGCAAAATGTCTCTGTAACGCGCTACGTATAACTAGCAGCGCTATACAAGAATATGCTATTATTATTATTATTATTATTATTATTATTATTATACAAGAACATGCTATTATTAGTATTATTAACTGTGCCCAGGACATACTTGAAAACGAGAGGTAATTCTCAATGTATTACTTCCTGGTAAAACATTTTTATAAATAAGATATACTGTGCGCTTTGTTATACAGGGTTTCGTGCAGACAGACGGGTCCCCGGGGTGTGTTAGGGTATTTACTTAATGCAAAACAAATATAACTGTAACGGCGCCCCCCAGTGAATACAATGCAACAGCCCCCACTTGTAAGTTTGAATCTAAAATAGGTTTCCAGTGCAATCATGTCCCAAATGTGTTAAGTCTGGGCACCCCAAAGAAAGGATGAAGGTGCATGTAACGAGAAAAACACAACAAACACCGAATAATACAGTATGATATCAGAACGTTTATTAGTCTTGGGCATATATGATGGTATGAATACTAAAACATAGTTTGTGTCTCAGAGGTAGGCCTACTCAGGGAGTAGAGTGAAAAAGATACATTTATTAAAACAATTTAACAGCAAAACACATGAAAAAATACACTTAAGATGATGGTCCGATCCGCAAACGGAGCAACAAAAATTGGAATCCTACTTACAGGATGAAGGTAGGACATGCGCCTTAAGATCAATGTCTGTTTGGCAATAGTCGTCTCTCCGTCGAGGCTGTAACGGCTGGAGTGCTAGATGGTAGACCGAGTCCCAGACCAGCTGGCGCGTGCGGCTTCCACTGTAGCAAAATATATTTGTGTCTTTTTCTCTCGTCCTGCCGGCGTCTCACTGACTGGCCACTTCCTTGTCCGTAATCTCACAAGAACGGATGGTGGGGAAGCTGGTTCCGGCACACCGGTAATCTGCAGAGAGTGGGATCCAGAAACGTAGTATGCACTCGTGCACAGAGTAAGTTGTGGTTGCGTAAGATAATGACCTTTGAACCCTACGCGTTTCGCGATTCATCGGAGTTTCCAACTCGTAAACAATTACTCACATTTTTATTTATACTGTTACTCTCTTTAGCAGGGGATATTGAACTCAACCTAGGCCCTCCCTTCTCAGCTCTGTCCCATACCTCTGAGAATACCCCTTTCATATTCCAAAAAGGGTTCTCTGTTTACATATAAATATCCGGAGCCTGCTGCCCAAACTGGACGAACTAAGGGCATGGTGCCTTATGCATAAACCCAAATCCATTATTCTCACAGAAACATGGCTAACCCCTAAAACCCTTGATGCAAATATCGTCATTCAGGGATACTCCATTTCTAGGAGAGATAGGTCAAAGAGAGGAGGAGGGGTGTTATTCTATATTGAAGACACCTTACCATTTATGCTGCTAAATTGCCCCCCAAGATCATCTCCTTTTGAAATCCTTGTGTAACTCCCCTTTGGGATTACTATGGTTTTAAGGTGTTAACTGTGTCCAGACGCAAAGTACATTTTTCCTGTCTTGCCTTCAAATACTTTCTGGGCAACCTACCCGCCTATCTGCACAAGCTCCTCACCCCTACCACACGCAGCACTTATCCCCTGAGATCTGACTCCAAACGACTGCTCAAAATCTTGTCTGTACCTGTTACCCATGCCCATATTCCTCTATTATCTCTAACTGTCCAGGAAATGTCTGTAAATATAATGTATAACCGCTGTTCATTTAATGTAACCGTATTTGTCATCATAACTCTGTGCCCAGAACATACTTAACAACGATAGGTAACTCTGACTGTATTACTTCCTGGTCAGTATAAAGAACAGGGCACCACGGATTTTCAAATGCAGTTTTATTGCCAAGAGATTGACGTGACGTGTCGGTCTTACATGGCTTTTATCAAAAAAGAAATGGCATAGAACTCACAGAACCTTCTTATAAACCCATCACCAGGTGTCCCACATTAGTCCATTAGTTCGTCATAGTCCAGCGTCGTCCCGTTCCTCACGATCGTTCCTGTATTGACATCATCCAGGCTTCTTATTGGTCTATCCTTCGTCCACTTGCTTCTCTTTCCCGTGGTCTCGCGAGATCATGACGTCATCGTAGTTTTCTTGTCCGCACTGTGTTTCCCACTGCAGTCTTGCTTCTGAAGAGAGAACCTCCTTGCTTCAGATGTAATCTCATGGGGCATCCTTGTCGGGCCTTATAATTTCTCCTTTTGTACATGGGTGGCCGGGCAACCCTCTTCTGCGGCTGTAAGGCAGGATTGTGTTAATTACTGCTCAATAAATGTCCTTACAATCAGATCTCCTGCAATGTTCAGCTGGATGGAATACCAAATCAGCTATGGATAAAGTTCTTTCATACCCCAAGATAATAATAAATAAAATGCATGCTGAATAATATCACCCATAATAAATATAGTGATACAAAGCAGTGATAGTACCTACTAGGCACGTTTGTATTGAAATGTTAAAAATATAGACCCTATGACCTCAAACAGATTGCAGCAACAGCAGCAAAAATTGGGACCTATAAAAGACAATGTTAATTTCTGTGTGGTACCACAATGTTCAACGTTCTGTCAAAAAGCATCCTAGAGCTAGATGGTCATTGAGTCCCTTTGGGAATACTGTGTCTAGGGTGTAGATCCAGTATGCTTCACGTTGAAGCAATGTTATATCCTTATCCAGTCCTGCAATTGCTTTTTTAATCTGCTCTATGCCCTTTACCTTTATACACACACATACATACATACATACATACATACATACATACACACATACACATACACACACATACATACATACTTACATACACACACACATACATACACACACACATACATACACACACACATACATACATACAATACATAGATACATACATACAATACAAAGATACACACATACATACATACATACACACATACAGTCATGTGAAAAAGAAAGTACACCCTCTTTGAATTCCATGGTTTTACATACTGTATCAGGACATAATAACAATCATCTGTTCCTTAGCAGGTCTAAAAATTAGGTAAATACAACCTCAGATGAATAACAACACATGACATATTACACCGTGGCATGATTTATTTAACAAATAATTGATCATCAGCAAGTGTGAGCACCTCTATAAAAGCTGAAATTTTAACAGTTTGCTGGTCTGGAGCATTCAGGTGTGTGTTAACACAATACCAAGGAGTAAAGACGTCAGCAAAGATCTTAGAGAAGCAATTGTTGCTGCCCATTAATCTGGGAATGGTTATAAGGCCATTTCCAAACAATTTAAAGTACATCATTCTACAGTGGGAAAGATTATTCAAAAGTGGAAAACATTCAAGACAGTTGCCAATTTTCCCAGGAGTGGACGTCCCAGCAAATTCACCCCAAGGTCAGACCGTGCAATGCTCAGAGAAATTGCAAAATACCCAAGAGTTACATCTCAGACTCTACAGACCTCAGATAACATGTTAAATGTTAAAGTTCATGACAGTACAATTAGAAAAAGACTGAACAAGTATGGTTTGTTTGGAAGGGTTGCCAGGAGAAAGCCTCTCCTCTCTAAAAAGTACATGGCAGCACAGCTTAGGTTTGCAAAGTTGCATCTGAACAAACCACAAGACTTCTGGAACAATGTCCTTTGGACAGACGAGACCAAAGTGGAGATGTTTGGCCATAATGCACAGCGCCACGTTTGGCGAAAGCCAAACACAGCATATAAGTACAGACACATCATACCAACTGTCAAGCAAGGTGGTGGAGGGGTGATGATTTGGGCTTGTTTTGCAGCCACAGGACCTGGGAACCTTGCAGTCATTGAGTCGACCATGAACTCCTCTGTATACCAAAGTATTCTAGAGTCAAATGTGAGGCCATCTATCCGACAGCTAAAGCTTGGCCGAAATTGGGTCATGCACCAGGACAATGATCCCAAGCACACCAGCAAATCTACAACAGAATGGCTGAAAAAGAAAAGATTCAAGGTGTTGCAATGGTCCAGTCAAAGTCCAGACCTCAACCCAATTGAAATGCTGTGGCTGGACCTTAAGAGAGCTGTGCATAAACAAATGGCCACAAACCTCAATGAACTGAAGCAACGTTGTAAAGAAGAGTGGGCCAAAATTCCTCCACACCGATGTGAGAGACTGATAAAGTCATACAGAAAACGATTACTCCAAGTTATTGCTGCTAAAGGTGGTTCTACAAGATATTAAATCATAAGGTATACTTAGTTTTTCACACATGGCTTCTCCATTCTGGCTTTATTTTTGTTAAATAAATCATGACACGGTGTAATATGTCATGTGTTGTTGTTCATCTGAAGTTGTATTTACCTAATTTTTAGACCTGCTAAGGAACAGATGATTGTTATTATGCCCTGATATGTAAAACCATGGAATTCAAAGAGGGTGTACTTTCTTTTTCACATGATTGTACATACATACACACATACATACATACACACATACACACACACACACACACACACACACACACACATACATATGTACATACACACATACATATGTACATACACACATACAGTACACACACACACACACACACACACACACACACACACACACACACACACACACACACACACACACACACACAGTCACACACACACACACACACACACACACACACACACACACACACATATGTACATACATATACACACACATACACATACATAAATACATACATATATACATATACACACACATACACACATACACACACTCATACATACACATACACACACATACACACACATACACACATACATACACACACACATACATACATACTTACATACATTCATATGTACATACACACACACACACACACATACATACATACATACACATATATACAATACAGAAGGCACTGATGACAAAATATATAAATTAAGACAGAGAATAGACACTCAGGAAACTTGCAAGGAAGTGAAATGAGTTATAACGTTGCGCCTTCACATTGGGGCCTTTATCAGATCAGTGATAAAGGTCACTTAACCCCTTAAATACAGCCCAGTGAGACACAGAACAATGCATGGAAGTGAGAGAGCGGGAGTATTGCTAGGTAACAAAATATACCAGGATACCAAAAAACTAAATCTCTTCACTACTGAGCAGAAATATGAAGAAACGTGCAATGAGCGCAGGAATCAATTCATTACAGAAGTCCCAATAAGTGTAACACTTCATTCAAACAAGAAACATCTATTGTCCAAAATATCTATAATCCGGATGGGCAGAGATACCAGGATAACAGTGTCTTCCAAATGTTCTGTGGGTGTTTCTGACATCATGTAGCACACAAGGGAAAATGATAATATAAATGGCACCTTAGTGCTAGTGCATGTTAAATGGTGGTGGGATTCGTGTGAAACGGCTCTGTAAAGATGTGTGAAAGACATGTGATTAAATAACAGGTCGGGCAGTTTGTGTATCACGAACAGTCTGCTTTAGTCTCTAGAAAAGTATAATTTCTCAGTATAAACTCTGAGTTCTGTGTCAGGATCAGTGAGTTTTAGAATTGAATTGTTCAGGAAACTCAGCTGAAACTTTCCAAATTAAAAATGTCATCAATAAATCTAGCATAAAAGCGGGTCTTGCTTGCAATCCCTGCATCACTGGAAGATCATTTTCTCAAATGAAAACATGTCAATAATTGCATATACATTGGATTTATTGGGTCCTTTGCTATTACTACATTTTGCAGGTTAAATCACTCAAAGTAACATAATTATTGGGAGGAGTTAGGCCCGGATATTGGAGCAAGATCTCAGTAAAAGGTTTAATTATAAAGAGGAGTATTAGTAATAAGGTCTCTGGCTGCCTTCAGAATGGAGAATGACCATGTACAAATGTGTTCAATTCAGTCTATGGGATATTCTCAGGTAGACCTGTCAACGTTTGCAATCGGTTAAGCAGTGAGGTTGTGTCTTTCAGGTGTACACATACATTCTGACCTCAGCCTACATACAGTTAAACTGGTTATAGAGTTGAGTCACGTGTAGAAAGGATACGTCATCCAGGAGACGTGTGTACTGTAAGAATGTTTTAGTAAAGTGTATATATGCGGACACTTAGGAAAATACAGTCATTGTGAATCCCAAAGAGTTAAGTCAAATTGTTTTTTAAAAAAAGTGCAGTGGCTGCAGGATCACCAGAGAGTTTATGTGAGTGGATGTAAAATTATCTCAGGATCTCGCTAATCACAATGGTTCATTGTAATCTTGGCACCAGTCAGGTTAGGGGAAAGTGATTTCAGAGCCAGAGTTTCCTCTTTAAACAGGTCTGCCTTAGTCACAGGGTCTGTTGTTTGGTTACTAAACAGAGGAACATTCTAATTTGTGGTTTCGAGATGGGGATCAGACACACTTTTTAACTTGAACAGTTTGGGATTTAGTGACAATGTCCTTTCTTTTAACATTGAACTGGAGTTTAAATAAACCGTCTAATCAAATAGATTTTTTACTAAATAAATAATGGGACGAGCTATAAACCATTCTTTCTGAGCCTGGCCCTGATATACTTTCTGTGCGTTTCATGCACACTACCCTTTTCTTATCGTACTCTGTATATTCCTCGTGTTTTTGCCCTGTTTGTATTTGATTTTATGCTATTTACGTATGAACCCATTTGCACACTTTTTTTCCCGTTGCTTCACTTGCGCTTATTTAGCGGTCAAATCATGGTTCTAATTGTCCTGATAAAGGGCCCATGTCAGGACTGAGACGGTAATCCTACATTAAAACTATTGTCACTGTATTGCATGTGGCATCTATGTTGCAGCGCAGCGCTGAATGACCTGCCAGTTACTGCCGCGACCGGTGTTTTGGCGGTTGGGGCAGTCTGGCCAGCACATTAAAGGTTAAGCCCGGTCATTGCTTCTACCTGTCAACATGGATGCCTCTGTTACAGGATAACAGATCCTCTTATTGCCGCCAAGATGGCTGACGTGTGTTTCTGCGTATCCCCATGTAAGACCGTGTGTTCCCCATGCATACTGTATGTAGCGGGTGTACCCCTGGGGTACTATAACTACTGGTGCTGCTGTCACCTGTGAGGCTAACAAGAGGCCTGAGCCTCTGCCACTGAGAGCCTGGGGTGTACTTACACACAGTGCAGCGCCTCCACTGATAAGGGATCCCAGCGGGGTGGGAGTGCGCCCTCACCAGAACAACCATACAATAAATAAACACAATGGGAATAAACAGTATTTACTGAGCATGAACGGTAACTTCAGGGAAACTCTCTTTGCATAACATCAATACATCATATGGATAACATTGCATCACCCTGAATGCATACCATCCCACCAGCCCACATGTCCATCATCACATCACCCTTAGTCCTTGGTATACCAATGTGCCAGGGCACTTATCCCTTGAGTGTCCACAAACAATAAGGTGAGTGTGAGGGATAGCGCTTCCCTGTGTTGGGGCCCGGTGGTGCACTTAATATATTCTACCTCCCTGATCATAGTCCTGATCAGGATAATCCTTGGCAATTAGCAACTCCGCACAGTGATCCCACGGCGCGATGCGCTGCTCCTTGCAGGAATGATTACACCCTCTGACTCCTCCAGGGAGGGATCCCCAGCCGGATGATCCTTTGTGAACAGTCTCTTCTATGGCGTCAGATCCTCTTTCAGCTACACGCTGTACTGACTGTCCGGCACTGTCCTGCAGCATCTATCTCTCTATGAGTATAGTGAAGGAGTCCCTGTCTTAAGGCAGTTCCCTATCTCATACAGTTAATTCTCTACAGTGTCTCAGGGGACTAACTGGGCTCTGGGGGTATACCTCTGGCCTAGTCCCTGGAGCACTGCTCCGTGGACACTACCTGCACCGTCAGTGTCCAGGTCTTGACTCCCACTTCCTGTCCCAGCAGGCAGTAGTCTTTCCTTCCTCAGAAGCAATCCAGCCATCCCATTGGCTATCGTGTGTCACCAGGCAGCTCTCTCCCTAAGCATCATGGGAGTTGTAGTCTCTCTGCTGCATAATTACCATTGGAAATGCGTGCGCATAGGACACTGCGCATGCACGACTCTAATGGCCGCCGCATCTTTCCAGGCACTTCTCAGCTCCTTGCCGCTTCTGCGCATGCGCGACTCTGCGCGCGTGCACGCCTAACATGGCAGCACCCTGTGGCGGGAGCCACCGGCGACTCCGTCGTCCTGCCATCAGCATTCTGCGGGTAAGGAGGGGGAAAAGGGAGCGCGGTGAGACCGGAGGGTGCCTGGCTACATGTATGTATTTGTATGACTGCTTTGTGTGCTGGGCTGGTAATTCACTTAGCCAGCCATCACACAAAGGAATCTGGGCCTACTATCCACAGGTGGGCTGTGCGATGAGCTTGGGGCACTGGAGGAGTGGGAGGGGTGTTTACTCAGGTCTGGGGAATACAGACTTCAAAAGCGAAGCCATTTTTCATCCCAGACTGAGGTGTCTCTCTCTGCAGGAAGTATCAGGCTGAAACAAGAAACTGAGGCCTGGGTCCTAGCCCCAACCCACCTCTGAGGGCTATCCTAAAGCACTGTCCCCTCCTACCGCAGAACAGGGAGGTAAAATAAACGCACAGTGAATTACATTATACAATGGAAAACACACTTACTGGGGGTCTGGGTGAAAAAACTAGCCCTTCCTAGCTTCTACAGTCCATAAAACAAAGTCTTTAGGTTATCAGGGTTTAGCCCAAAAACTCCTGGAACTCAATTTGGCATGAGTTACCAGACGCCACTGCTGTATCTCTTCTGGAGATGCCAAAATCCCTTGGCCGGGAGATAGTACCAAATGCCCTGGTAATATTTTCGGTGTGTAGTTCCATCCGCGACAGCTACGTTCTATTCTCAGAACTTGGCCCCCGAAAAGTGGGACTTAGAAAATGTCTTGCCTTGAAATTCCTGAAGCAGGCTCGTGTCTATTTCTCTCAGAGCATCTTTTGGTGATTTTGAATTTGCTGCTGCTGTCTTGGCGCTTAGAATCTGAGGACCGGATTGGCTGCTGGGTTTCTTATAGTATTTCAGTCCCATTCATGAAATACTACAACCAATCCGAGCGTGGGAGAATTCCTATCAGCCAATCAGAGCATTGCCAGTCTACTGAAGCCGGGCAAGGAGGGATTAGAAATCTGACAGGGGCATGTGCCAGCTTGGCACCTCTGTTACCTGTGAGTCAGAAGCCACACGTGGAGTTAGGCGTCTCAAGGTCTGGGCTGGGCGAATGGTAGTTTTTGCCGGAGACACACAGATCCAGAACGAGGCTCGGTTGAAAAGACGAGTGGGACTTTTAACTTTGCTAGGATGCACCTTGTTTCCCACGGTACCGTGGTACCCAGAGACTCTTGGTGTGTGGCAGCCAAGACCTAGCGAGCAAGGATTCCCTCCGTAACCCTGTGTTGGGGAGCATAACCCTGTTTTGGGGAGCGTAACCCTGAAGCTGTGTATTGTGTTCATCCTGTTGACTCCGGCTGAAATAAACTTGTTTTTATTTAACTTCTTCATTGTCTGGCATTCGCAATTCTGTGTAAATTGTCCTGGTTTCCTGTGACAGGGTATTTTTCTGGTGGCAGAGGTGGGATCGCTAGACTCCAGCATATCCGCAAAGCAGGATAGGGTGAGCTGTAACCGGCAGTTACTGACTGGTCAGTGGTAATCTGCTTACTGTAGGTGGTAGATGGGGGGGGGAGAGGGGGTGAGGCGGAGAGCTGTAGGGGGACGTGTTTCTATTTGTCTGTGTATGTGTCGTCATGTGAGTGTGTGTGTACATTTCTGTCAGTGTCTCTCAGGGAGTCAGTGTGATGGATGGCTGTCACGGAGAGGTCTGATCACGCTGGAGCGCCAGACCACAAGTACCCAAAACAGTGGTCACCGGTATTCTGAGTATATCCAGACTCCGCCCGCTGGGAACGGGCCTCGGTCCTACTGACCATGAGGTATCCCCGCTAGGGCAAAAAGGTCCCACAAACATCCACTATTATCCTCAGTCTCACTTTGCTAGGATGGTAGCATCACCCCACAGAACCACTGGAGGTCCCACCACAACAGCCACGCTCCTATACCCGGGATACCTCCCCCTCTCCCCCAAACCTGGGAACACACTGGGAATCCTAGCCTGACTTTCCTTGAAGGGTAGTTACCCCTCAGATCCACTAGGGGCCCCACCCCAAGAGGCACGCGCTGTGAGGATCCTGGCGGTCCAGACTCATCATCTCTTACGTTTCCCTCAACCTTTGGAGACGCTCAAGATGCGCGACATGGTGACGGACCCCCTGCGCGTGCGCGCGGTCAGACCAGATTTCCACGGGACCTGCATCCAGACTCCGCCCCCGCTCTGATGTCGGTGGTATGCGGCGCGCTGACAGTGCGCGACCTGTCAGTCTCCACCTGCGGACTGTGTTCCCGCGCTGACGTCAGGTGGGCGCAGAGTGTGATTGGCGCACGACCGCATCGATGCGTGGCGCACGGCCTATTACGCAGAGTTCTGTTCTCACTGTTAATTAGGCTGTACAATAGGACGCACCTGCGCGACCCAGCAGCCTATCAGTGCATCGCTTCCTGGTTCCTTGCTGTCTTCCCATTGGAAGGAAGTCCTTTATATACCTTGCTTGTTCATGTTACATAGTTACATAGTAGATGAAGTTTAAAAAAGACATAGGTCCATCAAGTTCAACCTATGCTAAATTTAGACAACAGATACTTTATCCTATATCTATACTTACTTATTGATCCAGAGGAAGGCAAACAAAAAACCCCATTAAGGGGAAAAATTAATTCCTTCCTGACTTCAAGAATTGGCAATCGGATTAATCCCTGGATCAACATTCTTCCCATGTATACTTATTTGGTATATCCCTGTATACCTTTCCCATCTAAAAAGATGTCCAATCTTTTTTTGAACAAATCTATTGTATCTGCCATCACAGTCTCCATGGGTAATGAATCCCACACTGTAACTGCCCTTACTGTAAAGAACCCTTTCCTTTGTTGCTGGTGAAATTTCCTTTCCTCCAACCTTAAAGGATGGCCCGAGCCCTTTGTACTGCCTGTGGGATGAATAGTTCTTTTGAAAGCTCCTTGTATTGTCCCCGAATATATTTGTATATAGTTATCATATCCCCTCTTAGACGCCTCTTTTCTAATGTAAATAAATCTAATTTAGCTAGCCTCTCCTCATAAGTTAGACTGTCCATCCCCTTTATTAATTTGGTGGCTCTTCTCTGCACTCTCTCTAGTTCCATAATGTCTTTTCTTAGGATTGGTGCCCAATGTGGTCTTACTAATGCTTTGTAAAGGGGCATAATTATGTTTACTTCCCTTCCATCCATTGCCCATTTGATGCAAGATAAGATCTTGTTTGCCTTTGCAGCTTCTGCATGACATTGGGCACTATTGCTAAGCCTGCTGTCTACAAGCACTCCTAAATCCTTCTCCATAAAGGATTCCCCCAATGTATCTCCATTTAATTTGTAAGTCGCCTTTGTATTCTTGCATTCCAAGCATAACCTTGTGTTGTGACGCTGTACCTTGCTCCAATTCTGAGCCTTGCTGCCTTGATCCTGTATTTGGAGTGGGAACGATGCAGATCTCATGTGATTTATTGATCATATTAATAATAGTAATTTAAATCTGTTTTTTACTACTGAAAAGAGTAAGGAAGAGATCAATTTTTTAAATCTGACAATTTATATAGAAGAAAACAAGCTACAGACATGTATAGATTTAGAGATCTGGAGGGAAATAAAAAAATTAAAACATTTGAACAAATTAGATCAGACAAAGAGATACCCCATACGGATTTTTTTTAGATACCTTCAGATCAGAGCATTTTATAATAAACATTCTCCCTTTCCCCCATTGACTACGTTAGAAAAGCTCTGTCTGAGAGACAAATACAACGGGACTTACATCGCAGATGTATAAGGAAGTGGTCAATTCAAACTCTACAGAAAAGATAAATTACCTTATATGTTTAAATGGGAAACAGATCTGGGAGAATAGGTGAGCGAAGAAGACTGGTTGGCTATTGTAACAGCAGCAGCTAAGAGCTCGATATACACTACTTTAAAGGAGAACGCATATAAAGTCCTTATGAGGTGGTATCTCACTCCACAGAAATTAGCAAGGTTTGGACCAGGATGCTCCCCTCTGTGCCCAAGACAGTGTGGAGCATCGGCGAACATGTTACACATGTTGTGGTCTTGTCCTCGGATAGTCCCATTATGGACACAAATTAGACATTGGCTTCAGAGGATTTTTGACCTCACTATTCCTCCGGATCCATGGCTGTTCCTTTTGAATAGACCTTGGCCGGGACTTTCCAAAACAGGTAATAAACTGATTATGCATTTATTAACAGCCGCGAGGTGCGAGATCGCGACACTGTGGAAACAAGCAGAGATTCCAAATATCCCCCAGATTAGGAACAGAATGTGGTATATTTGCCAGATGGAAAAATTAACGAGTTTGGTTAATGACACTGGCGCCAAATTTATAAAAGTCTGGACGCCGTGGTTGGCCCAGACAGACATCCCAGGAGTAGAGAGAACCACAATCTGGCAATGATAGAGATACATGCGTTCTCGTCTGAAGTATGGGTAAGAATATGGGTAAGAATGAGCTATAGGTCCCCTTTTAATAAGACTAACCAGAAATATAAGAAATAATAAGAACATTAGTCACCTACACAAGAATTGAAGAAAGTTCCTATAGGAGTAATAGTAAAATAACAGAAGCAGAGATCTCACACCTGTTATCCCCCCCCCCCCCCCCTTTTGTTTTGTTTTTTGCTTGTTTACAAACAGATAACATGTTACAATTTTGCTAAGAATATTTTTTATTCCACGTTTGAAAGTTCTAAATATGCAATGTTTTATTTGATATGAAAAAATTCAATAAAAATTTGAAGTTGAAAAAAAATTTAAAAAAATGAATGCCAACAACTACCTTTTAAACTCAACTTCCCATCATCCCACTGGATTAAGAACATCCCTGCGGGGCACTTTAGACGTATTAAACAAAATTGTTCTGATAACAGGGTGTGTAAAAAGCAAATAGATATTTTTAAAAATAGGTTCATAGAACGAAACTATGAACAAATTCTATTGGATAGCGCCGTGGAGAAGACTAACCTTATGAAAAGAGAGGAATTATTACAGAATAGAGTAAAGACAAACAAAAGTAACATTGTAGGCATCCCACGTTTTGTGACACAATTCAGTAAGGATGCCAGCAGAATAAATAAGATTTTAAAACGTCATTGGCATCTGTTGCCAAAGGATCCGATCCTGGGAGGGCACACACCGAGGGATCGTCCAGGGGGATTTAAAAAAAAGCCAAACTAGCACCAAGTATTTTTAAGAAAGATCCACTTGTGAAACCACAACATTGGCTCCTCAGCCCCGTGGGGTCTGTTTAATTGTTCTAAATGCGAGGCCTGCACACGGGCATCCAAAGAACGGATCGCTTTCACATCGCATGTGAACGGAGAACATTTTCAAATTATTTTTTTTTATAAATTGTCGTACACCTTTCGTGGTGTATATTCTGGAGTGAACAAAACCCCAGCAAGCTCTTTTTGGGAACCCCTGAGCCCCCACAAAATATATATGTATCTAAGTGTCAAAATGGAGTGCTATTCAGCGTGGCATATGTATACAACAGACGACAGAGAAGCCCAATGCTACATCCAACATGACAGAAATACACAGTAAAATACGTATAAATTGTCTTGAAAAAGGGTCATTTAGTTTAACCCTTTGGCCAAAGCGTTGTAAGCTTGCGAGCCACGACAAGGCAGACACCCGTTCGCAAGTCCTAACACTGCCAGATAAAATACTAATCTACCTCTATTAGGATTAAAATTCTCATTTATCTTCTGCAGTGCCCATGTGGACTCCAGTATGTGGGACGTACCTCAAGACCTCGGAGGCCCCGCATGCTGGAGCACATGGGCAATATCAGAAAAAAACTCATGACGCATAGTGTTTCGAGGAACTTTACCCAGGTGCATGATGGGAATCCAGCTGGGCTAATTTTTAAAGGAATTGAAGCTGTCCCTGTGAATTGGAGAGGGGGGAGACCGGCTTCAAAAACGGTGTCAAAAAGAAACTTATTGGATTTACAAGTTGGGAACACTAGTGCCCAAAGGACTTAATATAGACATAGATTTAGGTGCTTTCATTGAATAGGTCCTTCTTCCCTACACATTGGAGTTTCCATTTATGGTATTAACTGTTTTGAGCCATATGTATCTCTCATAACTATTTTTTACTCATATAGATCTTGACAGATGAATATCACGGCGTCTTTTGGATTTTCTGTATTTTTTGCTATTTTAGATATCCACTGTATTAAAGTTTGATGTATAAATATATGCGGTAGTGTACAAATAAATCGCGGAAGGACAATATGATTAATTGTAGAGCAACAGTATCTGAGTAGGACAGTATATAGAAAGGATTTTTACTTCGTATACTATTTATATTGTATGATGATCGACTCCTCCTTTTGAGGATTATCAAATAGAAACCGAGAACATAACTCTGCCCCAAAAGTGGGACTTTGGTCTTTTAATTTTTTGCACAAATCTGTGTGTAAGTGTATTATAATGTATCAAAGGGAACTGAATTTGTTGCAGCATTTTGAACACTGCAAAATAGCAATACTAACTGCCGAGTATCTTGGATATGTTCAGAAAAACATTTCACTGTGTATATTATACATATGGCTGCTGCCACAAACAGACATGTACATATGCTGACACATACACAAAGAGACACACAGATAGACAAGGTGACACAAATCCAGACACACATATTGACACAAACACACAGGCTGACACACATACACTCACCAAAAAGACAGAGACACACACATACTGACACAAACACAGATACATACAAACTGACACACACAGAGACAAACTCAAGCTGACACACAGAGACCCACAAACAGTAAGTTGACAAATAAGCTAACATGCACAAGCTGACACAGACATACAGATACACACTGGCTGACACAAACATACACACATACAAAGGCTGACCGAAACAGACACACAGACCCAGAGACAGGCAGAATGGGCACAATCACTTACTACACACATTGCGCCTTCCCTCACGGCACCTTTTTATTACCGGGATCATTTGATTGAGCAAAACAAGATGGTAAAATAAATGGTAATTTATTTCTCGTTAAAGACAGACACACAAAGTTACACAATTCAAGGTTAACACACTTACTGGGAACGGGGCTAACAAATAAATCCGTTTCCGGAACGAAATTCCTTCAGATAACCTTTTTAGAGCACTTTCCAATGACCGGTAGTTACTAGCAAAAGTCCTGGAACTGTTTTCGGCGCAATGCCAGCTGCGACCGCTGCGTTCTAGAAAGCGGGACTTAGAAACTTTTCTGCCTTGAAAATCTCTGAAGCCGGCTCGCGTCTATTCAGCACAGCGCAGCTTTGAATTTGCTGCTGTTGGTTTGGCGCTTGGAATCTGCGCTTCTGATTGGCTGCAAGCTCCCTTAGGCTTTCATTCACTAACCTGGCCAGCCTATCAGAGCGGGGGAATTTTCCTGCCAGTCAATCACCGATATGCCAGGTTGCAAAGCTGGGTGGGCACCTTTTCTCAGGTTGTAAAGGGGCATGCGCCAACCTGGCACCTCTGCTTCTTTGCATACTGAGCCCACCCGCTGCCCAGGCTCCACAGAGTCGGGGTTCTGGGAAATGGTGGCCGGATAGCCCTGTGTTAGCCCAGGATGTGGGTACTCAGGCAGAACTGCAGTACCCTCCTGTCTAACACCTTGGCATCCCTGAGGCTTCCAAGTACGGACTTCGCACAGACACAGAGGCACCAAGCTTGGAAGCCATCTTGGCTGGCCGGAATCCATGACTTAGAAATCCCTCAGTTCATACACAGGTTACCAATATATATATACACATTAAACTATAAACAATTACTACAATATATTGTGTCCGGTTTTCTGTGTGCTAAAAAGGTATGAGTTCCTATTCTGTGTCAGGGAGGGTGTGAGTGTATATTCCTACAGTCACTAGCCTCATTCTTGACACACATTAGAAAAATAACTTTTAGACACTGTAAGACCTGCTCAGCTTTATAACCTAGCTGGAGCAGCCCCTGAACCCCTACACTAGGCTCAGTGTACCTGGGCATGTATCTGGGTATCTCTGCTATATTGGGGAACCCCTGCTATACTATGGACTCTGTGTACAACTGCAGATATAGTTTAACCCCTTCATACCCATTTACCTTGTCTGGATGATGCTGCAGCAGGGAACCTGACGGTGAGTCGTAATAGCGCAGTCAGAGTCAGAGTTTGGCGGAGCAATGTGCTTGGCTGTATCCCAGAATCTCACTCGATTCCCGGATCCAACTTTTGTGGTGTCCCAGAACTCTGGAACCCCGATACATAGACACATTCTGTGAAGACTTTCTCCGATCAACCCACCCTGAATCTTACAGCCTAGAAATCTCCCGGTCCCAGCACCCCAGGAAAGGCAAATCCCAGAAATATATCGCAAAATTGATATACAGTTGCAGTAATACATTTTCGACACCTGAGTCCCAGAGCTGACACTCTAAGACCCTAACACACGGGTCAGGGTTAACAAGGTGGGCTTGACCTTTATTGATGAGCCTGGTTAACCCCTTCACCGTCACAGCGGCTTCTCTCCTCCTCTGCAGGTTCTCTCTCTCTCTCTGAGCCTGCAGCTTCTCTCCTCCTCTGCAGGTACTCTCTCTCTCTGATCCTGCGGCTTCTCTCCTCCTCTACAGGTTCTCTCTCTCTGAGCCTGTGGCTTCTCTCCTCCTCTGCAGGTTCTCTCTCTCTCTCTCTGAGCCTGCAGTTTCTCTCTTCCTCTGCAGGTTCTCTCTCTCTGAGCCTGCAGCTTCTCTCTTCCTCTGCAGGTTCTCTCTCTTTCTCTCTCTGAGCCTGCAGCTTCTCTCCTCCTCTGTAAGTTCTCTCTCTCTCTCTCTCTCTCTCTCTCTCTCTCTCTCTCTCTCTCTCTCTGAGCCTGCGGCTTCTCTCCTCCTCTGCAGGTTCTCTCTCTCTCTCTGAGCCTGCAGCTTCTCTCTTCCTCTGCAGGTTCTCTCTCTTTCTCTCTCTGAGCCTGCAGCTTCTCTCCTCCTCTGAAGGTTCTCTCTCTCTCTTTCTCTGGTCCTGCGGCTTCTCTCCTCTACAGGTTCCCTCTCTCTGAGCCTGCGGCTTCTCTCCTCCTCTGCAGGTTCTCTCTCTGCGGCTTCTCTCCTCCTCTGCAGGTTCTCTCTCTCTCTGAGCCTGCGGCTTCTCTCCTCCTCTGCAGGTTCTCTCTCTCTCTGAGCCTGCGGCTTCTCTCCTCCTCTGCAGGTTCTCTCTC
>WSYH01013098.1:0-17654 GCA_036426205.1 Ascaphus truei
GCCAATATGAGATTGGGTGGGTCAGGCCAGAGGGAGCACCCGTTACATATATTATCTTTAACTGTGCATGCAATGTGTTGTATATAATGTATACCCTGTTCACTTAATATAACCATGTATTTGTAACCATGTATTATTTGTCATCATAACTCTATGCCCAGGACATACTTGAAAACAAGAGGTAACTCTCAATGTATTACTTCCTGGTAAAACATTTTATAAATAAATAAATACAATATTTATATATTTACTTCAATGGTCCAAGCGGTCCCTTACAGCTTAGCACCTCTTAGTAACATGGCCCACTATGTTCTGTACTTGTACAGACCAAGGTCTTCTCTATTGAATATACCAATAAATGAATTACAGACTGTGTACTGTATGTGCCTGTGAGTCACTTCATCTTGATTGATTTCCTCAGACCACATACCTTATCTATGTATCACTGAGCCGAATCAGTACTTGTGTTTTACTGTTACGTAGAAATACTGATACAGGCAGCTTTTATTCCTATAACTGGAATTCATGTATATTAAAACATTGCATAATTAAGCAATGCATGTAATGTAAAAATGTAAGGCTTGGAGCTTAACTCTAAAAGAAACAACATATCTCCAAGTACTCTGTAAATGCCAATAGAAATGTATAGGCCATGTATTAGAAATACACCATCCCAATATTTCAGTCTGCAATTCTAATGTGTGATCAATACATTTCTATCTACTTGTGGCGTTTTGTAATTTTGATCAATTTGTTGCATCTCTGTATAGCACCCAGTGATACAATTTATATTTTGATTTGTATAAATAATCTTTTTTCCTATATGCTTTTCTGAGCCTAAATATAGCCATGTTCTTGTCTCAGAGGAGCGATATATAACATTGGTCCTTAACCTGGAGGGCCACAGTCAAAGGGTGGGCTCCCAAAAATGTATGGCTCAAGAAAGAAATTAAAAGGGATTGTGAGGGAGTGAAAAGGTTAACTCCCTTTGCAAGCATCAGGAGACTGCACTGTTGTCGGGTTTCCTATCTGAACTGGGAGGTGGATGTAGTTAACTCCTGATTGAGTAGGGATTTATAAGGCAGGAAATTGCCTGTACAAGTGAGTTAGTTTTACCCCAGGAGGGTAGAGAGGCTTTTCCCAACCAGGAGCGACCCTGGCTGTTCTGGACTCTAGGACTGCGGGGTCCAGCTGGGACTCCAACCCAGTATAAAGATTACTACAGGCTGGACACAGCCTGCTCCCCGGAACCAGCGTTCCTGACTTGCTGAAGGAGCTACATGGAGAATCTGTGAAGGAATCCCTGCAACATAACAGATAATAACTAAAAACTATACTGCTGTGCCTAAAGACTGTTTGTTTGCATATCATAGTCGTGCATGTTTTGGGCTGGCAACCAGCTTAGCTGGCGGCCCTTAGATAGGACTGAAGTAGTGAGTTAGTTTCCCTAAAGGGAATAGGTGTTTATTTTATGATTTGATTTTGCTAAAGGGATAGTGTGTCTATTGTTTTGCTGTCTTGTTAATAATAAACCACTGCAATTAAGTTTAACCCTCTAAGCATCTTATTGAACTCGCCTACAGGCCACTCTGTCACAAATTCAGACAGAAAGACGAGGATCACTGCACTGGATGAAGCAAGAAAACAAGGCCGCACAACGGACGGTGACCTACGAGAGGTACTGATTCTGGGATTAAAGAGAGCAAGATGGCTACAGACGGTGGGTGACCCATGAGAGGTACTGATTCTGGGAATGAAGTCTGCACCACCAGGTGTCTGGGGAAAAAAATGGGTTTTCAAAATGGCTGCGCTGAAGCAGGGAAATGAATACAGACAGTGACCTACACGAGGTATTGGTTCTGGAATTAAAGTTTGCCACACCGCAAAGGACTACCAGCTGTGATTGGAATCTATGCAGGAAAAGTATGAAAGAGTTGATGTGAAGCTGTGCTGAAGCAGGGAAACAAATAAAGGTGGTGACCGACAAGCGGTACGGATTCTGGAAGTAATGTCTGCTACACCGCATAGGACTGCCCACTGTGATTGAGTATATGCAGGAAAGTGTGGAAAGTGTGTATGCATTAGCGCCCCCCAGAGGCCAGGTTGAAGAATAATCCTTAAAGTACAAAAATGGATCAAAAAACGTGTTTATTGTGTAATGTACTCGGCCACACGAAACAATGTCCTTTCAGGAATGAGCGTCCCTACGTTGCCCGGAAAAGGAACTGTACCAGATGCGTTTATGGTGTCAAGAGCCCAGCCACACCAAACTCTATGCTGGCACGTCGCATGATGATAAGAGGGGGAGCAGAAGTCCTATGGGGCCCCGCGATAAGGACAGCCTCAGCAGCAAGCAATGCACTGGGGACACAAGGAAAATGCAGAAGAAGTTGCAGACACGTTTAGAGATGATCCTGGGATGTCAGGAAAGCATGTGTTCGAAAGGAGCCGAGATTTACTGCAGCCCAGATTGACTGGCAGATTCAGCGGGCGATTGGAGGATTCCTTGAACCACACTGAAGAGGCGCAGCAAAGTACCAGGCAGGACTGTTGCCTTCTCCGTAAATAATTATATAAAGAGTCTATAGGAGGCCAACGAGACACAAGTGGATGCTGAGGAGAAGCAGCAAGTGCTACAGGAGAGTCTGAGTACCCAGTTTGTCCCCGCAGAGCAGCATGAGGAGCTGATGGCCACACTGAGCATAACCAAAGCATTGCTGGAGGAGAAGCTTAGAAGCCCTGTAACTCTGTATGAGAGAGAGCACGAGTTGGTGCTAGAGGAGCAGAGAGGCTGCTCCGTCCCCAAAACTCAGTATTCCCAGGAAAAAGAAGGATGGAAAAGGCAACTAATGATTAAATCGGCAGAGCTGCAAAATATGATGGAGGTATTGATGCAAACTCAGAGCAAGCACAGGAAAGAGGTTGAGGCTCCAAGAGGAAAATTACAGGATCAAGCTGAATTTTTCAAAAAGAAAATGGAACACGCTCTGAAGCCATTTAACATCAAAGATAAAGAGATTACAAAACTAAAAGAGACTCTTGGGTTACAGAAGGAGTTCATGGAAAAGATGGCGATGGAATTACAGGATGCCCTCAGGAAATAGAAGGTCCCTCGCTGATGAATTAAAATTGCAGAAAAGCCTAGAAGTGGAAGAGCGAAACCAGACAGCTGTACACACATCCCAGCAACTCACAACTCTGCAGGAGGACAACCTCAAACTTGCACAGGAGCTGGGAAGGAGCAAAGAGGAAAGCTCAGTACTTAATAATCAGTTGTGAGAGATGGAAAAGAGAGAACCTTTAATAAAGAAAGAGTTTGACCTCCAGATTAGAGCTTTTTTCACCAAATACACGATACGTCAACCGTTGACGAATTTTGAAACGCTCTGTGTGCTGGGGAACGACACACGGGGACTGACATCTAGGATGTACGGAGAAGTGATCAGATCAGGAAGGGACTACTCTCAGAAGTTGGGCTTTATGTCTCAGTGGGAGTCAGACTTAAACATGACGTTTTTACCATATATGTTTTGTCAATGGGATGTAGCATTGGGCATCCCCTGCCTCTTGTTATATACAATTGCCACGCTCAGTAGCTCTCTTGTTGCTATAAATATATATTCATGATGTGGTGGGTGTGGGAGTTTGAGCTAGCTGGGAATGTGTGTTAATCAATTTCTGACTGGTAGCAGTTGTTTGGAGGCTGGTGGCACCTCCCCCCAGAGCTCACTCCTCCTCCTTCACCTTTTTAACTTGGGAGGTCTTTTCATTTGCTGCAGGAACAAGACCTATAATGGTTCTTCACCTCCTACAGAGGTAAAAGGAAGGGTTCACAGTGTAGTGTAGGACCTGCATTAATTTGGTTATACCTTGGCGTTTGTATGCAGGCTTATGACGCTTTGGCCAAAGGGTTAACTAAAAAAACAAGTATTTAATATTGTTATTGAAGTATTTTACTTTATACTTTTTACCATATATGTTTTGTCAGTGTGATGTAGCATTGGGCATCCCCTGTCTCCTGTTATATACATTTGACACGCTCAGTAGCTCTCTTGTTGACATAAATATGATGTGGTGGGTGTGGGAGTTTGAGCTAGCTGAGAATGTGTGTTAAACATGACGTTAAAGGAGGATGAGTGGAATGAGATATTCACTGCGGCAGCCAAGAGCTCTATTTGTACGACATTGAAGGAGAATACATATAAGGTGCTTGTAGACGGACGTTCACAGAGGTACACAATTGGAGACTTTTATAAGGTGAAATTATAATAAGTCGGTGGTTTGGGGCCTGCGTCCCAATAACAGTGCTCAATCCAATTCTGAACTTCAATAATTTGAGCAGTTTGAGTCCATATGTATAGGAAGCCAGTATAACCATACAGTGAGGTATTGGACCCAGTGCTTAATTGATGCAGCAGAACAACAGACACTAACCAATGAGATAGTCCATGTGTCAGAATGAAAAAGTGAGGGTTAACATACCATTGATGTGTAGGACTGCGCCGTACAGGACCCTTATGCTGCAGCACTGTTGCCGGTGCATCACGCTCCATATTCCACAGCCGAGTAGAATAGGAGACCAGCAAGGTGTAGGTTAAAAATATATATTTATTAACAAAACATGGTATGGGGGACACACTCTGACGCGTTTCGGACTGGCCATAAGCAAGCCCTCTAGACGTAGCTTCTAATGAGTAAGGACTATGCCGTCCAACGCGTTCAGATGTGTCCCCATACCATGTTTTGTTAAAAAATATATTTTTTAACCTACACCTTGCTGGTCTCCTATTCTACTCGGCTGTGCACCGCTGGAATCCCGGATTTCTACCATACTTTGAAATTATAATAAGGCTTTATTGTGCCTTTTTCCTTTTCATCAGGAAATCCATCCAAACACAGGGGGGGGGGAACAAAGCTTCTATTCACTTGGGAGTAGTTTCTAGTGGTAAACTCACTATGCAATTAATTCACTTCTCCCTTAGTCAAGCATTTCTCCCAGCCCCAAACACATAGCATGAAATAAGCAGATATAAGAAGTCTCTTAAGAATGAAAGTCTTATCTGTTTCTTGGAGGGAAAATCTTCTCAGTTCCTGGTTCAGCTCCCTTCACTCAGGGTGTGTCAGCTTCAGGTTTAGTAGTTTTCCCTGTGTCTTGTAAGCAGCTCTGCTGTTTCTTCTGGTAGGGCTCAAGACTGTTGTGTCTCCAAAGGTCAGCTCACAAGTGAGCTAAGGAGTCACTTCCTGTCTCAACAGACAGGCTTTTGTAAGCAATCTAAATCAGGCAGGTGGTGTTTATTAATTGACTACCAGCAGTTAACCACCACACTGCTAGATTAAAGGCACATTACTTGAACAGGGATTACTCCCCTGTTACAGTGGTAATGAGATGATACCTCACCCCAATGAAATTATCAAAATTTGTCCCAGGTTACTCCCCCTTGTGTCCTAAACAATGCGGAGAGCCAGCGGACCTGTTGCACATGCAGCCCCTTACCTCCTCCCTAGCTGTCCCCAGTGGGGCCTCACTCCCTGGCTCACTACACACTGTGATGCGAGAGCCAGCAGGGGCTACAATAGGATTGTGATCCTGAGCAGCAACGCATCACGTGGAGTGGCAGGGAGCCAATGAAGAGGGGAGATTGCCGGCAGGGGGGTGGATCCTTCATCAAGGTTCTCAGCAGTTTGGGTGAAGGGTTTTGGCTGCAAAGTGTAACAAGAGATAAATGTTACCAATAGTAATAACAGCAATCTCGGTACCCGACACAATCATTACTCAAATGGCGGTGTAACCGCGACACGTTGTAACAGCTAAACACGTTTTCCCCATATGAACCTGTTAATGAAAGGTTCCGTTCCTTAAGGCCTTTTAAACACCTAAAATCCACCCAAATATTTTATGCAGCAATAAGATAAGGCACACACACAGAAATTAATATAGTGATTACTGTATTTATATATATTGACCATAGAAATATTATATTATTAGCTATATAGAATATTAGTAGTTAAATCTTATATTTAATCCGCTCTTACGACGCGTTTGCACGTTGTGTATGTTCGACTGTGGTATATATAATAATCATATATATATATAACACCCCCACAACGTTGCAAACGCGTAAAGTTTGGATAATCCATTTTGGCGTTGTAAACATAATATTAGGTAATTACCATTGCCAGCGTTGGATCAGCCATTCGTTTAAAAGCGAAGCGTTGTAAATGAGTACTGGCCTGTAATAGAATACATTAGCTGCTCCGTATACACTGACTGAAGAATGGTTGAAAACTGAAGGCAGCCATTTAGTGAAACCCTGGAAGCCAAGATCCTTGCTGATCGATCACGGGGAACTATAATTCAATCTGGATTGGAGGTAATTAGTTTCAATAAGGTCATCAATTCTGCATATTTTAAAACAAAAAATTTTTTTTTTACATTTTACGTGCCACTTTGGACGCCCTTTATTAATGCTGATTAAACCTTTTTTCCTCAAGACTACAGCAGTACAAAAACTGAAGTAGAACCAATACAATGATGGAAAGTGTACAATGATTAGCATGGCCAGCTTGAATGGCAGTAGTGCTTGCTTCTGCTTCTAACATAACCACATGTTCCTGGATACGAAACCGTGCAATATCTGTGCAGTTACACGCGACCAATTCCGACTTTTCTACAGACCTACACAAACCAGGACTATTATCCTGTATGTCCAACATTGCAACAAAGCATCCCTCACCTCAATTCTTTAGAAAACGTGCATTTTCTTGCATTGTATTGCACCTCACTAGTACACCACACACATTATGAAGATTCTTAGTATAAAGTAAAACAGACCAACCTGTAGTCCTTGATTATCCAACGTTTCAACTTCTCACGAAGTGGCATAGCGCAACGCTTTACAACAGCAAAACCCCAAGGGGGCCTTTTTTTGGACGCCGGAATGCGTTATCTGACGCGTGAATCGTTAATCCACACTCACGGCCACTGATTAACATTGAAGCACTTTACAAACGTTTTTCACTAACCCCAACCAACGATCCAGAACGGATTCCGTGGGATGAACCGACGACTTGCCTGTAATTTGCTGAGTTTTTCTAAAGCATTCCTTGTCAATATTTGACATAGTGGGTATTTTGGGTAGTGTTTTTTCCTTAGACAACACTTTTATTTTTGTTTCTGGGGTCTTTCCTGTTTTATTATTTTTTGAATAGAGGTTTGCTGGTGCCATTCTGGAACAATCCTACACGGAGACTCTCAACAGTCACCACGAGTCTTCAGTTCTTTAAACTAAAGTGGTCTCACATTAATCTGGCTTTAAACTGTTCATACACTTAAATATATCTGTAGCCATGGTAAGACTTGGTGTACATATCCGTCTTTCTCATGCTGGCAGTAACCTGGTAGAATATGCCAGAATGCCAGTAGTTATCATGGAGCGTTTGGCCCTCACGCCGCCCTGGTGGGTGTCATAATGTCACCCAAAGCAGTACCATGCATTGTGCGCCCACCTAGTGGTACATAGCGGTTTGTTCTCCGGGGGTATGATATAAAGACGACAGCAGGGGACTGCCTAAAGTTTAGAAGTCAGTCTTCCTGTGTTGTGCTGCCTGGTCACTGAGAAGGCACTGGGAATGTGGCAACAGTGTATGCAGGTGGCTCCTGCTAGCTGTGATGATTAAAGCAACGCAGCAAGTTGAGAGGCGAGGTCAGGAGTTAAGGAGACTCAAGAGAAGAGGACAAAGCATGCTCATGGAGAGGAGAGTTAACAGCAGCCAGAAGAAGCTGTGGGAATCGCTTTGAAAGAGTAGGTGGAAAGCAGCGTTCTAGGGAATAGGGACCTTCCTAATGGAGTTCTGCACAGAGATGATGGCTGAGCTGTTATCTGTGAGGGGCAGCTTGCCCATACCTGACCATGCAAATAAAGCATGCCATTGTTAAAGATACCCGTCCATCTGGGTGAGGTGAATTTGACTCAGACAGTGGATGGCACCAGTGGAACCAAAAGGATGTCCTCGGCCGAGGACCCATCTCCCTGCGGAGCCAATCCTGAGATGTGGAGGCTGGCTTGCACATAGTAAGTTGGACTCGCCCCTACCGTAACGGGGGGACTCACTCTGTCCTGATACATCCCCTAATACACACCAACGGAGACTCAAGGAGTCCTTACTTGCAGTACAGACCACCACACCCCCTTGTAAGGGGGAAGTGTTAGACATCAACGGGCCAATTATGAGATGGTGGGTCCATGCCAATGGAGCACCCGTTACAAATTGGAGGCAGCTGGTGAGATACCTTCACAGACAAGCTTTTGCTCAGGGCACACATAGGAAACAGAGAGTGGCCGCTGCCACTTTGTGCTGCGTGGGACTGCACAGTGGGTAGGTCAGGGAGATGCTGGCGATGCATGCCGCCAACAGAAGCCTTGGGATCCGTAAGGGGTTAGTGACATCCCGTGGAGCGACGGGGGGGGTCTATTGCTGTCTAGTCGCCTTGTAGTAATGCTAGCGGGATTGGACGCCTAAGGGGTAACTGGTAGGACGAGCAGGAATTCTGAAGGGTCACCACGATCCGACCAACAATGAGTCGACGCCCAAATACTGCATGGAAAGCCTATATACTCTACGTCCAGTATTGCCAGACACTTTACCAGGAGTCAAGACGGGAGGAAAGCGTTACAGGTAAAGACAACAGTAAAGAGTGAGCCTAGCAAACGAGGTATAATGATGGCACAAAACAAGACGAGTCAAATCTACCATTAGAAGTAACAGGTGGTGCACAAGGCATTTTATGTGCATAGGTGTGGGTAGCGTTGCCCCGCAAAGAGGACTCTTGCATAACAGAAGGTTGTAAACAGAATAACAGACAATGCCCGAAGATGAGGCTCCTCAAGCGGTAACCAAAAAGACTACACAAAGATGTCTGTCGAAGTGGGAAGCGCCGGACTGTGCACGAAGTATGTTGCAGGTCTCTCGGGACATTCGCGGGAAAAGTGGGTAGTGGGGCCACACCAAAGATGGCGGCTGACCCGCCAAGTCGGGAGCACAGGCTGTGCAAAAAGTTTTGCAGACGTATTGTCGGGTTGGTGTGGGTAGCACAAACCTGAACCCCCCGCCTGTGAGTAGTTCAGCACAAGTCAGACCACTCCTTGCTGAAAGTGCACTCCTCTAGAGAGAACCCGTCAGAATGGAGGATCTCAGAGCCAGAGGTCCAGGAAGGCGGGCTAAACTGGACATGCATATGACCTGTGTGCGTGGAAGAAGAACAAGCTACAGAAGAGACTTCTGTGAGCCTGTTGGAGACTGGCGTGACAGCCGTGGCTGCGCCGGTTTGTCCTGTCTATGCTCTCGGGAAAGTACCCTCGAGACTAGTGAGGACGACAGTGTGCTAGATGGAGAACGAAATGGACTTGGTTATCATTCAATATACAAACACAGCCAACGCTACCTCAAATGTGATGCAGAAGACAGTACTAACCAAATGGCGGTTCCCCGCTCCCTGGACACACACGGCTGGCCAGCTGCAGAAATGTGCATTTGCACTGCTAGCTTGTTGGCCAGGATTGGGCGCAGCACAGAAAACTCCACCCTGTTGGGGAGTGTGGCCGAAAGCTGGAGCTGCCGCCCCAGGGACTGACTGACTCACCTCCAGCCCTGTGCTGGGGCAGCCTACAGTCTACGAGAACCGGGCCTCTAAGTCCACCAGGAGGTATGAAGCACAGTGAACTGCCAGTAGCACTTTCTGTTCCCCCTAAAAGAAAAACGAAGCACGCGAACCACATCACGCAGTTTTGTATGTGTTGTGGCCACAGAGGGACTGTAGTACATTTCTTTTGTGCCCGTCTTACAAAGACCTTAAACTCCTTGTGGTGTCTGAACTTTGATCCTATCACGCGACACGAGGGGTTCAGGGTGTTGAAAGTCGCAAGAAAAGGTACGTCCGGTGCCTATGCCCCAAGTGGTGCTTTTCCATGATGCGGAATGAGCTGGGGACCCAGTTGTGCCTGCTGCGGGCACAGTTCCTAAAACAGTGCTGCTGTGTGCTGCGGAACCCGTAGCGGAAGATGCGGCTAACCCCCTACCTCAACTACAGAGGCCCGTGCGCCCTAACCGCGCCCAGATACCTTTTCCAAAACCGGAACCCAACCAGTGAGGTAAACCATTCTGACGGAATCAACGAAGGGTAGGTGACTGCCCTGAGAAGGGGGGATCGCTCCACTGTTACCGGTACCCGGCGGAGCAGGACGCTTCAGCCGATGCCCCAGCGAATGCGAGCGCCCGACGCTGTTCCCTGCGGAGAGATGCCCTATCCCATCCTGTCCTACTGAAGACAGTAGTCAACCAGCTGTGGTATTGCCCAGCCGGCAGCCACAAACAGTGAAGCTTGAAGATAAAGAGACATTATCCCAGTCGGCTGCGGACCATGATGTAGGCCCGTGTGCTCCCTACAACAGCCAGTCTGGCCCTACCAAGAGGAACCCATCGCAACCAGCGGATGTGAGTAGAACCGCCTACAACCCCCCACAGGTTGCCGGTGGTGGACACGGCGGAGAAAAGGCCCAGCCGTCCAACGGAGCGGGGACAGAACACATCCTTTCCGGTGGCGGATGTCGTTCTGGAGGAAGAGTTCCGGTTGGGAACCCAACGCAAGATGGGCGAGAGTCCAGCGAGATGGCCGTGTCCTCGGGCCAACAGCTGTACCCGTTTGCCTGGGTCAAAAGCAAGCAGCCCTGCGGAAGCCTGGAGCAAGAGGCGAGTGAACCAGATTGCCAGTCCGATGGACCGGCGGCAAGGTAGCGCGAAGTTGCTGGTCGTAGCCCCGCGTATGCCGGCGGTGTTTCCTCTGCCCAACCCCAGGCCATAGTTTAAACCCCTGCCCCTTCACTTTTTCCTATGGGTCCCAGTCCTACAAGGGTTTGTCTGGGGAGTCCCGAGCCACTTTTGAAGAATGGACTGGGGAAAATCTGGACTGGGGTGAACGTGTTTTGTCTTCCGATAGGGATCCGGGGGAAAATGGCCATGCCAAGGATGTTATACAGCCCTAATGATGACAATCGTACGGTGTGGGGGTGGGGATGTGATCCTAAGAGCCTTGTTCAACTTGGGTCCCCCAGGGACATTGGGATTTCAATCTGGGGATTTGGGTAATGTTTGCTCATATGTGCCTATTGCCCAGAGCCCACTATGTGCCCTCACGTCAGGAATATGTTAGGGATCGCCAAAAGTTGGTACGTAAGTTTCATCGTCCGCTGGAGAACGAACTTATTGTTTGAAATGGGGTTCCCTGATTCAGAAATTGGGATCCTGGCGGGTTAGATGGACGTTGTGTAGCAAGAGGGGGTAGTCTAACATCTCCCAGAGGCCTTAGGGGAGGTGTATGGGCATGATCCCTCAGTCCACTAGCAATCCCAGGCCAGAGTTTGGGCTGATGTGTGGTGTACAGTATGTCCCCTAGAGTGTTACAGCATTATGCTCTAAGCCCAGTGGACCATGCTCTGCGCAAGCACCTTGAGAGTAGAGTAATACCCAGTATGTATACTCCAGCATGGGTATCCTAGTTATACATCTAAAGTGGGATGTATCTATTATGGTTATGATGAAAAGATATTCTGTAATGTGTTCTTTTTGTTTTTGCAGTGCTACCTGAAGGAGTTTCCGCAAATTTAATCCCAGCCGGGACGTGTGGGTTCCACCAGGTGGAATGTAAGCCATTGTAAGATTGGTGTCATATCTCTTTTCTCATGCTGGCAGTAAACCTGGTAATTATGCAGGCACTGCCAGTTAGTTATCAATGGAGGTTTGCCTCCAACACCCTGGTGAGGTGTCTATTGTCCCCAAAGGAAGTGACACAGCATTGTGCCCACCCTTTGGTACAGAGCAGGTTTGTTCTCCGGGGGTGTATAAGACACAGCACGTCCTAAAAGTAGAAGTCATTTCCTTGTTGTGCTGCTCTGTTCACTGAGAGGCACGTGAAGGTTGCAACAGTGTTGGCAGTGTCTCCTGCTAGCTGTGAGTGAGTAGCAGACGCGACAAGTTGAGTGGAGCTGGCGAGTTAGAGGAGCTCAAGAGGAGTAGACAAAGCAGCTCAGGAGGAGGATACAGCAGTCCCAGAGAAGCTGGGGAATCTCTTTGAGAGTAAGGTGGAACACGCTTTATTAGGAGAAGGACCTTCCTTATGGAGTTCTGCACAGAGATGGTGGAGCGAGCTTTTCTTTGAGGGGCAGCTTGCCATACCACCATCAAATAAAGATGCCATGTTAAAGATACCTCCACACTGGGTGAGTGTGAAGTTACTCAGCAGTGGAATGGCACCACCAAAAGGAGTCCTCACCAGACATCTCCCTGCGGAAGCACAGATCCTGATGAGGTGGAGGCGCTGCACATGAAGTAAGTTGGACTCGCCCCCACTACCTCAGCTACCTGTCCTGATGAAATCCCCAATAACACCAAGCGGGAGACTCAGAGTCCTGTTACTTGCAGGTACACCACCACACACGCCTTGTATGGGGGACTGTTTAGACTACGGGCCAATATGAGATTGGGTGGGTCGGCCAGAGGGAGCACCCGTTTACAAATATTATCTTTAACTGTGGCATCAATGTGTTGTATATACTGTTACCCTGTTCACTTAATATACCATGTATTTGTAACCATGTATTATGTCACAAACTCTATGCCAGGACATACTTGAAACAAGAGGTAACTCTCAATGTATTACTTCCTGGTAAAACATTTTATAAATAAATAAATACAATATTTATATATTTACTTCAATGGTCCAAGCGGTCCCTTACAGCTTAGCACCTCTTAGAACTGGCCCACTATTTCTGTACTTGTACAGACCAAGGTCTTCTCTTTGAATATACCAATAAATGTTCACAGACTGTGTACTGTATGTGCCTGTGAGTCACTTCATCTTGATTGATTTCCTCAGACCACATACCTTATCTATGTATCACTGAGCCGAATCAGTACTTGGTGTTTTACTGTTACGTAGAAATACTGATACAGGCAGCTTTTATTTCCTATACCTGGAATTCATGTATTTAAAACATTGCATATTAGAGCAATGCATGTAATGTAAAAAGTTAAGGCTTGGAGCTTAACTCAAAGAAAACAACATATCTCCAAGTACTCTGTAAATGCAAAAAATGTATAGGCCATGTATTAGAAATACACCATCCCAATATTTCAGTCTGCAATTCTAATGTGTGATCAATACATTTCTATCTACTTGTGGGCTTTTGTAATTTTGATCAATTTGTTGCATCTCTGTATAGCACCCAGTGACAACATTTATATTTTGATTGTATAATAATCTTTTTTCCTATATGCTTTTCGGTCCTAAATATAGCCATGTTCTTGTCTCAGAGGAGCGATATAATACATTGGTCTTAACGTGGAGGCCACAGATCAAGGGTGGCTCCCAAAAATGTATGGCTCAAGAAAGAAATTAAAAGGATGTTGAGGAGTGAAAAGGTTAACTCCCTTTGCAAGCATCAGGAGACTGCACTGTTGTCGGGTTTCCTATCTGAACTGGGAGTGGATGTAGTTACTCCTGATTGAGTAGGATTTATAAGGCAGGAAATTGCCTGTACAAGTGAGTTATTTTTCCCCAGGAGGGTAGAGAGGCTTTTCCCAACCAGGCGACCCTGGCTGTTCTGGACTCTAGGACTGGGGGTCCAGCTGGGACTCCAACCCAGTATAAAGATTACTACAGGCTGGACACACCTGCTCCCGGAACCAGCGTTCCTGACTTGCTGAAGGATCAGCATGAGAATCTGTGAAGGAATCCCTGCACTAACAGATAATAACTAAACATACTGCTTTGCCTAAAGACTGTTTGTTTGCATATCATAGTCGTGCATGTTTTGCTGGCAACCAGCTTAGCTGGCGGCCCTTAGATGAACTGAAGTGTGAGTTAGTTTCCCTAAAGGAATAGGTGTTATTTTATTATTTGATTTTGCTAAAGGGATAGTGTGTCTATTGTTTTGCTGTCTTGTTAATAATAAACCACTGCAATTAATTTTTAACCCTCTAAGCATCTTATTGAACTCGCCTACAGGCCACTCTGTCACAAATTCAGACAGAAGACGAGGATCACTGCACTGGATGAAGCAAGAACACAAGGCCGCCAACGGACGGTACCTACGAGAGGTACTGATTCTGATTAAAGAAGCAAGATGGCTACAACGGTGGGTGACCCATGAGGGGTACTGATTCTGGAATGAAGTCTGCACCACCCAGTTGTCTGGGGAAAAAAATGGGTTTTTCAAAATGGCTGCGCTGAAGCAGGGAAATGAATACAGACAGTGACCTACACGAGGTATTGGTTCTGGAATTAAAGTTTGCCACACCCGCAAAGGACTACCACGTGTGATTGGAATCTATGCAGGAAAGAGTGAAAGAGTTGATGTGAAGCTGTGCTGAAGCAGGGAAACAAATAAGGTGGTACCCGACAAGCGGTACGGATTCTGGAAGTAATGTCTGCTACACCCGCATAGGACTGCCCACTGTGATTGAGTATATGCAGGAAAGTGTGGAAAGTGTGTAGGCATTACGCCCCCAGAGGCCAGGTTGAAGAATAATCCTTAAAGTACAAAAATGGATCAAAAACGTGTTTTTGTGTTATATGTACTCGTCCACACGAAACATGTCCTTTCAGGAATGCGTCCCCTACTTCCCGGAAAAGGAACTGTACCAGATGCGTTTTTGGGTCAAGAGCCCAGCCACACCAAACTCTATGCTGGCACGTCGCATGATGATAAGATGGAGCAGAAGTCCTATGGCCCCGCGATAGGACAGCCTCGCAGCAGCAATGCACTGGGACACAAGGAAAATGCGAAGAAGTTGCAGACACGTTTAAGAGATGATCCTGGGATGTCAGGAAAGCATGTGTTCGAAAGGAGCCGAGATTTACTGCAGCCCAGATTGACTGGCAGATTCACGGGCGATTGGAGGATTCCTTGAACCACACTGAAGAGGCCGCAGCAAGGTACCAGGCAGGACTGTTGCCTTCTCCGTAATATTATATAAGATGTCTAAGGAGGCCAACGGACACAGTGATGCTGAGGAGAAGCAGCAAGTGCTACAGGAGAGTCTGAGTACCCAGTTTGTCCCCCGCAAGCAGCATGAGGGCTATGAGCCACACTGAGCATAACCAAACCATTGCTGGAGGAGAAGCTTAGAAGCCCTGTACCTCTGTATGAGTAGAGGCACGAGTTGGTGCTAGAGAGCAGAGAGGCGCTCCGTCCCCAAACTCAGTATTCCCAGGAAAAGAAGGATGGAAAAGGCAACTATGATTAAATCGGCAGAGCTGCAAATATATGGAGGTATGGATGCAACTCAGAGCAAGCACAGGAAAGAGGTTGAGGCTCCAGAGGAAAATTACAGGATCAAGCTGAATTTTTCAAAAAGAAAGAACACGCTCTGAGCCTTTAACATCAAAGATAAGAGATTACAAAACTAAAAGAGACTCTTGGGTTACAGAAGGAGTTCGGAAAGATGGCGATGGAATTACAGGATGCCCTCAGGATAAGAAGGTCCCTCGCTGATGAATTAAAATGGCAGAAAAGCCTAGAAGTGGAAGAGCGAAACCAGACAGCTGTACACACATCCCAGCAACTCACAACTCTGCAGGAGGACAACCCTCAAACTTGCACAGGAGCTGGGAAGGCAAAGAGGAAAGCTCAGTACTTAATAATCAGTGTGAGAGATGGAAAAGAGAGAACCTTTAATAAGAAAGAGTTTGACCTCCAGATTAGAGCTTTTTTCACCAAATACACGATACGTCAACCGTTGACGAATTTTGAAACGCTCTGTGTGCTGGGGAACGACACACGGGGACTGACATCTAGGATGTACGGAGAAGTGATCAGATCAGGAAGGGACTACTCTCAGAAGTTGGGCTTTATGTCTCAGTGGGATTCAGACTTAAACATGACGTTTTTTACCATATATGTTTTGTCAATGGGATGTAGCATTGGGCATCCCCTGCTCTTGTTATATACAATTGCCACGCTCAGTGCTCTCTTGTTGCTATAAATATATATTCATGATGTTGGTGGGTGGGAGTTTGAGCTAGCTGGAATGTTGTGTTAATCAATTTCTGACTGGTAGCGTTGTTTGGAGGCTGGTGGCACCTCCCCCCAGAGCTCACTCCTCCTCCTTCACCTTTTAACTTGGGAGGTCTTTTCATTTGCTGGCAGAACAAGACCTATATGGTTCTTCACCCTCTACAAGAGGTAAAGGAAGGTTCACAGTGTAGTGTGACCTGCATTAATTTGGTTATACCTTGGCGTTTGTATGCAGGCTTATGACGCTTTGGCCAAAGGGTTAACTAAAAAAACAGTATTTAATATTGTTATTGAAGTATTTTACTTTATACTTTTTACCATATATGTTTTGTCAGTGTGATGTAGCATTGGGCATCCCTGTCCCTGTTATATACATTTGAACGCTCAGTAGCTCTCTGTTGACATAAATATGATTGGTGGTGTGGAGTTTGACTAGCTGAGAATGTGTGTTAAACATGACGTTAAAGGAGATGAGTGGAATGAGATATTCCACTGCGGCAGCCAAGAGCTCTATTTGTACGACATTGAAGGAGAATACATATAAGGTGCTTGTAGACGGACGTTCACAGAGGTACACAATTGGAGACTTTATAAGGTGAAATTAAATAAGTCGGGGTTTGGGGCCTGCTGTCCCAATAACAGTGCTCAATCCAATTCTGAACTTCAATAATTTGAGCATTTTGAGTCCATATGTATAGGAAGCCAGTATAACCATACAGTGGTATTGACCCAGTGCTTAATTGATGCAGCAGAACAACAGACACTACCAATGAGATAGTCCATGTGTCGAATGAAAAATTGAGGGTTAACATACCATTGTGTGTAGGACTGCTGCGCCGTACAGACCCTTATGCTGCAGCACTGTTGCCGTGCATCACGCTCCATATTCCACAGCCGAGTAGAATAGGAACCAGCAAGTGTAGGTTAAAAATATATATTATTAACAAACATGGTATGGGGGACACACTCTGACCGTTTCGGACTGGCATAGAGCCAGCTCTATGCTCTATGATTAGGACTATGCCAGTCCGAAACGCTCAGAGTGTGTCCCCCATACCATGTTTTGTTAAAAAATATATATTTTTAACCTAACCTTGCTGGTCTCCTATTCTACTCGGCTGTGCACCGCTGGAATCCCGGGATTTCTACCACTACTTTGAAATTATAATAAGGCTTTATTGTGCCTTTTCCTTTTCATCAGGAAATCCATCCAAACACAGGGGGGGGGGAACAAAGCTTCTATTCACTTGGGGATTTTTCTAGTGAAACTATGCAATTAATTCACTTCTCCTTAGTCAAGCATTTCTCCCAGCCCCAACACATAGCATGAAATAAGCAGATATAAGAATCTCTTAAGAATGAAAGTCTTATCTGTTTCTTGGAGGGAAAATCTTCTCAGTTCCTGGTTCAGCTCTCCTCACTCAGGGTGTGTCCTTCAGGTTTAGTAGTTTTCCCTGTGTCTTGTAAGCAGCTCTGCTGTTTTCTTCGGGAGGCTCAAGACTGTTGTGTCTCCAAGGTCAGCTCACAAGTGAGCTAAGGAGTCACTTCCGGTCTCAACAGACAGCTTTTGTAAGCAATCTAAAT
>WSYH01013099.1:0-14273 GCA_036426205.1 Ascaphus truei
CAGGAGAGATGACTGTAGGCATTTTACATGACCGCTACATTCTCCCCCTGGTGAATCCCATCGTCCTCGCTGGGACCTAAATTTGTATACCTCTTTCCAGGAAGCACTGTAAAATGGAACACACATAATTAGTCACAACATTACAGTACATATCTTCATCATAAACATAACAGATACATCCTAACATAGATGTATAACAACCAGGGTTACTCCCTTATGGAGTATCCATTAGTGGTACTACCATACCCTCTTACGGTGGCTTGCGCACAGCATGGTCCACTGGGCTTAAAGCAGCAATGCTGTAACCCTCTGGGTGACACCTCTCATCTAACCCGCCAGGATCCCAATCTTCTTCCCCTGATCATTCCTCCTCATCAGTGCCATATCCCCTATCCTCACCAGTGGAACCCATTTTAAACTCAATTCCTCCCTCCATGAGGGGTTCAGGGACATACAGGTACTCCAACCTGTGGGACGCTTTGTACTTGGCAATAATGGCCCTTTCTGCCCGGCTGCTCCTAGTCAGCTCCGCGTTCCCTGCCCTCCCTGGCAACACCCATGACAGGGGCTCGTCTGTGTCCACGGGGTCAGATAATATCCCAGGCCCCATAGGCTCTATATTATGCTGACATATCTGAAACCATCGTTCCTGCATCTTCCTCTTCTTCTGGGCCGGTGTAAATTCTCCCACCGCCCACCATCGGGTCTCCTTACGTTCCTCAGACCCCCACTCTAGTGAGTCCCCCTCCTCTGTATCCCCCCAAGAAGATACCCCAGAGGTTCTTGATGAAAGAGGCCTAGACCACCTCTCTTGTTTGGAGCTATCCTGAGACTTAACTACGGCCACACTAGGTACCCATCGGGACTCGGATACTTTTCCCAACTGTCCTCCTTCCCTTGAGCCCTCCCCGGAATCAAAACTGCTCAGTCATTCCCCAGTCCGGTTCTCACCAACCCCCAAAGATCCTTCCGACACCCCCAAACTGAATGATGATCCCCGGGAACAGGTGACTGGGACAGGGGCATTAGCTAGGGCGTGGGGTTGGGCATAGGGACAGGGAATGGGCACCCGCGGGGTTCCGACCCGCTCTCTGCCTTCGGATAGTCCCGTATCATTGTGCGGACGTGCCGCTGGTTGGGCCTCACCCGTCTCAGCTCTCCTCGCAGCCTGCCAGCTCTGTGTTGACACAGGTGATCGGGAAGCACTGCCCGATCACCGAGGCGTTGTGGTTCTCTCTCTGGTCGTTCCGCTACCTCCGCCGGAAGTGACGTCATCACCGGAACCGGATACTCCGCCATCTTGCGATGGATCCCCAAGCGGGATCTCTTCCTCCACAACGACATCCGCCGCCGGAAGTGATGGGTCTGCTCTCCGCTCCGCTCGGGCCTGGGCTAGGCCTTCCTCCGCCGTTGCCACCACCGGCGCCTGGGGAGGGTAAGGATGTATCTCACCGCTCCGCCGGCTCGGGATGGGATCTTCTCCTCCTTCCGCGCTGTAAGTCACCACGGCCGTGGGACTCCTCCTCTCGGGTTGGTTCTGCACCGGCGACACGAGACTCCGCTCCGCCGCGACACAGGTAAGTGCCGGTTCTTTTCCAGCACCGCTGAAGTGGTCCGCCGGTAGGCGCATCACCACCGTCGTTAGGATCGCTTGTTCCTCTTTCAAGGAGCCGAACTCCGACTCGGGGAGTGGCACTGCCGCAGGGGACCGACGGTGAGGTTCCGAGTTCTCACCGCGGTTGTAGACCCCTTTCTCTTCAGGCTCCGTTCTGCTCGTTAGGAGCGATCCCCATTCTCCGGGATCAACTGGTTCGGTGCAGGCCGCACGCGGGGCTTCAGCCGTCAGCATGGCTGTGTCCGCCCCCGCCTTGACTACCAGGGAGCCTCCTGGCAATAAATAGGGATATACCCCAATGTCCATCTCGCTCTTTGTTGTGCTGGTTACGGGAGACACTTTGCACAATGGTCTCTCCTGTTCACCAGCTCGCAACTGTGGGACAGGAATCTCACACCCAGCTCCTCCCTCAGACAACTCGGGTCTTGGCTGGCAGAGATAGAGACCCCTCCCCCTGGTGAATATTTGGGGAGGGTCCCCCAAGTTAACTGGATGCCCCGGCACAGGGGCTGAACTTTTCACAGTCCTGGGGGGCGTGGCCTCCGATTTCGCGCCCTTATCCCCAACAGGGTAGGGTCCTTCTTTTGCCGCCAATTCCAGCCGTTTTCTTTCAGCTGCCTTGCGTGCAAAATACCCTTCCTTCTTGCATGCAGTACCAGCGGCACGAACTACTTTTGGTAACAGTACCGCCGGCTCACCAGCTCCTTGCTCCGCTGGATTCATGCCCACGGGGCATAATTGGAAACCACTCCCCCTGGTTGAGATTAGGGGGAGGTCCCATAGATTAATCGGGTGACCCAGCACTGGGGCTGAGTTAGTCACTGTCCATGAGGGCGCGGCTGCAGCTTTTGCGCCATACCCCCCATCAGGGCGGGGTTTTCCTGTTGGCGCCACTCCTGGCCAACTCTCTGCAAGTCCCGAATTTGCAGAATTTTCTGCAACTGGCCCACGCGGTCTCCCGGGGAAGCGGGAACCGCCATTTTGGAATTCATTTCCATCAGCCCCAATCACAATGTCCTCAATACTGTCCTCCAGGGTAGTACCCGGCGGTCCTAAACGGGGCAGCCACCGCCTTCGCTCCACTCCAGAGCAGATCAGTTAGCGACAACTCAGCGACAGTTTGCTCTTCAGTGGGGCGCACGCCACGGGTGCCTTCCCCATCAGCCTCTAATCGCCATTTTGGGCTATCCGCACCGCGCGGATCCTCCATTCTTGCGGTTGCTATTTTCTCGCTGCTGTTACTGTACATGGGGCTCCGCTCTGCGGGGCAGCCACCACACCAGTACAATAAAGATTAGCTTCAGATGCACCACCACATGTGTACCTTATCTAGGTGTGACCCAGTGTTGCACTACCTCAGGCTAGGCTCACTCTCTCAGTGTCTGCTGTGACTCCTTCCTCCCAGTCTGTGCTCCCTATGGTAAGTGTCTGGAATGGGCTAGGTACTCTGGCTTCTGCCATGCAGTACTTGGGGCGTCTACCTCTCTTGGTCAGCCTAGCGCAGACCCTCTCCAGGACTCCTGACCATGTTAACAGGCTATCCCTTCTGGCGTCCTACCAACTAGCACTACCTCAAGGTGACTCGGTCAGCTATAACCCGGCTCCAAACCCCTCACTCATTTCAGGCCCCTAGGTTGTCCCTGCGAACTGACAATATCCCGTCAGCCCCCTGACCACCCCTAGGTCCGTCCCTACACAGCACAGAGTGGCAGCAGACTCTCTCCCTGTTTCCTAGTGTGCCTAGCTAGAGCCTGTCCTGATGACAGATCTGATCTCAGCAGCGCCTCCAGATGTAACGGTATTTCTGGCCCGGCCTGACCCACCCAATCTCACATTGGCCCCTGTGGTCTAACCGGACCCCATTACAGTGTAGATATGCCTGATGGTGCACCTGTTGGCTACAGGACTCCTGAGTCTCCCGCATGATGGTGTGTGGGGAGGACCCGTCAGACAGGCAGCTGAGGTAGTGTGCTGAGTCTCACCTATTTCCAGTGCAGCGCCTCCACCTCACCAGGGTCCCTGCGTCCGCATGGGGATGATCCTGACGAGGAACTCCTCGGTGGTGCAACCTCCTGTGTAATCATTGGACTCTCACACACAGGGGTTTCTCTGATCAGCTCCATCTTTATTGTCACGGTGGGCATAGCTGCCCTCCACAATGGGTATATTCAGCCAATCATCTCGTCCGTGCTCCCTTTAGATAGGTATATCTCCTAGATCAGGGATTCACTTATTCCCGCAGGAATCACTGTCCTGTGCCAGGTCCCTGGACACAGCCTCCCATGGAGTTACTATAACATAACTGACACTCTGATAGAACTTGAACTCCTTCCTCAGCTCTGACAAGAGCTGGAACTCTTCCTCAACTGAACTAACCCTCCTCCTCTCAGCAGAACGACTCACGACTAACTCTTAAACACAGTGCTGTGCCTTATGTAAGCTTCTGAGGCTGACACACCTCTGACATCACTAACCATGGAGTCAGAGCATGTGACCAGTCCCAGCCATACACAGGGCACCCCACCAGGGTGTGAGGGGAAACCTCCATAATTACTGCTGGCATGCCCACACTTACCAGGCCTTACTGCCAACAGGAGAGATGACTGTAGGCATTTTACATGACCGCTACATATATATATAGATATAGATATATACTGTATATATTTATTTGTCTAGCTGGTTAATCCATAGGAATATTCTTGGAGAAATTTTTTAAATGTTGATGTCATGAAGTGTCACTTACACTGGGATTTCTGTTCCTCATCCTAAAAATCCTGGTAGAATATTGTCTATCTTTAAACTGGCCTGATTGGGAGATTAAAGGAAAGTCCAGATAAACAAAAGGGTCTATTAGCATATTTCAATTATACATCTGCTTGTTAAAATGGCCCCTTCTACTCACCTGTATGCGAGACATCTTTTAGCGATTAATCAAGTCATCTTTCAATACTGTATGTGTCGCCCCGGTATAGTAAAGCATCAGCTTAGTGTATAGAATTATATGCACAATAATCATTGGGATCAGTGCAATGACAACCAGAGGAATATTTCTATTAGCATTGTACAAGCCATTTTAAAGTTACAATAGAGACTTTGTTGGATTACATGCCGGAGGTTTGCATAGTGCTCACAGTATTAAAGAGTTACTTGATACCCATTACTATATCTATGATGTACTCACATGGGTCAAGCTGTAATTGATCCTTATTGTTATGTAGGGTGTTCCTATAGCTAAATGTAGTTTTTTAATAAATAATAATCTGCCACATATAACACATACATTTCCTTTGAAATAAGGATGTATATGTCAGTTCAGGATGTCATCACAGTAGGACAAAATAAAGTCTAACTTTCAGTTCACTTTAACATCCTTCCCCAGCTGGAATTAGGAAGACATTCTGGCAGCACAAAGTACCCAGATATTGGGGAAAGGCAGGGCTGCAGATCTGTCTGAGACATGTGAATATGCTCACAAGTGGTATTTTTATTTGGTGATATTTTTAAAGGATTTGGAACACATAAAAGAAACATATTTTACTGTTTAAAGAATTCAAAATGTATTCACTTCACTTTAAAATAAATTATCTGCCCAACAACGGTTGATTTAAAAGATTTAATTTATATATTTTTTACCAAAACTTTAATTTCTACAGTCTATTGAATCTGCCACTACAGTATAGTAGTTTAATTAAATGCTCTATTATTTAAGGTGTGGACAAAAGCATTGAGAGGAAAAGGCAAAATCTTGAATGAGAATTTTTATAAAATATTCTACAACCTTGAAATTTCCCTCTAATTAACATATGTTTCCATTGTCGGAAACTAACTTATAGGTGAACTATTTTACAGCATTCTGAGGGCTAATATTTTGGTTAATTGACATAATTGGGTACATTTATTTTACATCTGTAATGTAGGAGATAGGAAAATAACCAGAAGAAAGACATTCTTACCAATGATTCTTTCAGGCCAAGGAGAGTATTTCCCTAATTGTGAAATAAAAATGAGTGATTACAGAATTAATCTTTCCATAGACTAGAACAAAATACAAACACAAGCAAAACATTTTTTTCAGGCTTTTGCTGATTCATAAATGACTTTATGGCTCTCAAAGGCCCATATCCACAGTGCTCTGTTAATGACAATGATGATGCAGTATGTTAAGTTAATACAGTACATCATTAAGTGCTAACGGGGATCTTCGAAGATCAATAACGCAAAAGTGCTGTTTTTTTGCTGGAGAGGACATTGTGTTAACTATAAGGGATATTAGTGCTAGTGATATACAAAATAGGTGTTCCCTCTAACAACTCATAATCACAGAGCTCCGTTATGGTTAGCACAGGGATTTAATGAGACTTTTGTTAGGTCATTGCTAGATTTGGTATTACTCACATTCAGAACATTAAATAGGTCTTTTACATGGTCTGGATGAGTGTAAGACCAGCATTAGGTAAGATATAAAGAATACATTGTTATTTACGGGTTCTTTCCATCTCCTGTATTCTTTCTTCCTTTTATTACATTACTTAAACACGTATTCAGGGAAAAGATGGAAGTCAGACAGGCTTCACACCATCTTATTGAAGCTAACACAAGGCAGTGCTCTGCTGACTTAACATAACATTGTGCCTGTGCTTATCATGGCTGTGGTTTTTGCATATAATTATTATATGCTTTGTGAATTCACGTTTACCTCAGAGAAAATAATGTCTGTAAATGATTTTTTTAAAAGGGGGCCATGTTAGAATAGTATGAGCCCTGAGTTAATAGAGCTCTGTGGATCTGGACCAAGAATTCAAAGTGCATAGTCTGATATCGTAATTACAGATACTAGCAGATACATCCTATTCAGTGGCTATACAGTTTGTCTTACTCTCTTCATGTTCTTTTTTGACCGAACTATTCAAAATGTGTGATTTCTTTTAACGATAAATAAATATTTATTTTACCAACAATTTACATATAGCACCCAGTAGTTGTCCAGTAATTTCCAGGTCATCCTACAATATAGAGTTTTAATCTACAAATTAATATACAGTATGTTATAAATCATTATGTGGGTGACATGTTTCTAACATTCATATTGCTCTCTGTGCTAGTAAGTCAATTTTCACTTAACACATTTGAATATTTCAGTTATTAGTGTTATTTTTGTACTATAGTCTTTACTCCAATTTGGTACCGTGGGTGTGTATACACACACACACAAACATACACACACACATACACACACACACACACAAACACACACACACACACACACACACACACAATTAGATATTATGAGTTAAAATTGCCAAAAACACTGCTCTGTACAGTATACAGCAAATAAAAATACCACGTGGATACAATCGCATGTGTCAGACAGGTCTGAGACCCTGCCTTTTCCCATTATCTCTTAGCATAATGATTCTACTGCAGCAAAGGATTCTGGGTAATGACATGCCATTTCAGCACACAGTGTGTCACATTTTGCTTCTTGTCTATTCTAACATGGACCCCTTTAAGTTTATGCTGCCGTTTCACACAGCTTTTTCAGCACAGCCTTTTTTAAAGAAGTGCATAGCAACTAAACCTACTCACACACAGCTAATGACACACAGTGTGCTCATAAACATGTCATTTCCCAGAATCCCTGGCTTCAGTAAAATTGTTATATTCTCTGAGCAAATGGGGAGAGGCAGGGTTGCAGACCTGCCTGAGACGTGAATGTACTCACAAGTTGTATATTTATTTGGTGTGTGTGTTATACACACTTTTTCTCCCTTCATTTTACATCAAAACATTCTCCTGGTTTGAGTGGATATATGTAAAGTAGTTTAGAAATTTTTACATTAATGGCGTTATATAAATAAAGACATACATACATACAAGCACATAGTATATTCAAGTAAAATAATATGAATTTAAGTTTGACATTGACAGACAGTGTTCAGTATTTATGTGAGTACCTGAATGAGATTAAACATGATTCCAACTGGCACTTGTTGACAAGTTTAATTGTCCACATGTGCCCCACAATTTTACATCATCTACAGTATAAAAACCCACACAATACAAAATATATTGATCAACAATGCAATGTCCAAAATGCAAATATTTTACCGCCGTTTCAAGAATTTCAAAGACAACTTTGTCCGCGACTTTCCCAGCCTGGTCGCCAACGTTTTCCTAAATGAGAAAAATATTAAATATTAAAACAGTAAATATTTTACTGTTAAGAAACAAATGGTGAAATACATTAACTACAAATAAGAAAACAAAAGAGAATGCTTCAGAATTTACTTATCTTGTCGTATCTGTTAATTTCAAACACCATCATTTATTAGTTTGAACTTAGGGATTTAAGTCAAAATTAGAATGATCCTTTTGTTATTTTATTAACATACATATACACTTTAGTTTTAGTGAAATATTTGACACATACAAAGCTTTAATTATCCAGACACTTTTAAATGTTAAGACAAATTTTGGCAGCAGCCAGCACTACACACTTGAAATGCTGAATTGTTTCACAGTTTCATCGTACTGTAGATCAAAGTTGTGCAAACATTTTATGCTGAGCCCCCCTTATCATCCGTAAAATTTCTCGGGCCCCCCTTGCCTGATGTAATCAAAATCACATGAAAAAAAACCTTTATTAAATGGTATACAATGTAAATAAAATATGTCTAAATACTTACATATTTCAACAGCTCGCACTTGCAAAATTAGGCTGAGTGCACGCTGCCGCCGAGAGCGGTGACATCACCAACTCTCCAAGCATGTGGGCAGGGTGTCCTGCATAATTTTGCAAGCGTGTATCGTGGCTATTTGTGTGTGTGTGGCTGTGTGTGGCTGTGTGTGTGTATTGACTGCTGTTGAGCGCACTTCAAAGTCAATTTTGTTTGCCTCCCCAAGCGCCAAGCTTGGGAGAGTGTACGTTACATAGTTACATAGTTACATAGTAGATGAGGTTGAAAAAAGACATACGTCCATCAAGTTCAACCTATGCTAAATTTAGACAACAGATACTTTTTTCTATATCTAAACTTACTTATTGATCCAGAGGAAGGCAAACAAAAAAACCCATTAAGGGGAAAAATTAATTCCTTCCTGACTCCAAGAATTGGCAGTTGGATTAATCCCTGGATCAACATCCTTCCCATGTATACTTATTTGGTATATCCCTCTATACCTTTCCCATCTAAAAAGATGTCCAACCTTTTTTTAAACAAATCTATTGTATCTGCCATCACAGTCTCCATGGGTAATGAATTCCACATTTTAACTGCCCTTACTGTAAAGAACCCTTTCCTTTGTTGCTGGTGAAATTTCCTTTCCTCAAACCTTAAGGGATAGCCCCGAGTCCTTTGTACTGCTCGTGGGATGAATAGTTCTTTTGAAAGCTCTGTGTATTGTCCTTCTTTTCTAATGTAAATAAATCTAATTTAGCTAGCCTCTCCTTATAAGTTAGATTGTCCATCCCCTTTATTAATTTGGTGGCTCTTCTCTGCAGTCTCTCTAGTTCCATAATGTCTTTTCTTAGAATTGGTGCCCAAAATTGTACTCCATATTCAAGGTGTGGTCTTACTAATGCTTTGTAAAGGGGCATAATTATGTTTTCTTCCCTTCCATCCATTGCCCGTTTGATGCAAGATAAGATCTTGTTTGCCTTTGCAGCTACTGCATGACATTGGGCACAATTGCTAAGCCTGCTGTCTACAAGCACTCCTAAATCCTTCTCCATCAAGGATTCCCCCAATATATCTCCATTTAATTTGTAAGTCACCTTTTTATTCTTGCATCCCAAATGCATAACCTTACATTTATCTATATTAAACCTCATTTGCCATTTACCTGCCCATGTTTCCAGTCTCTCCAAGTCCTTCTGAAGAGAAATTACATCCTGCTCTGATTCTATTACCTTACACAATTTAGTATCATCAGCAAAGATGGAGACTTTGCTTTCGATCCCAACCTCAAGGTCATTAATAAACAAGTTAAAAAGCAGGGGTCCCTGTATCGATCCTTGAGGTACTCCACTCACGACTTAAGCCCAACCTGAAAACGTTCCATTTATGACAACCCTCTGTTGTCTGTCCTTTAACCAGTTTTCAATCCAGGTGCATATATTATTACTGAGTCCCATTTTCTTTATTTTGTACACCAACCTCTTGTGTGAAACCGTGTCAAAAGCCTTTGCAAAATCTAAGTAGACCACATCAACTGCATTACCCTGCTCTAAATTCCTACTTACCTCCTCAAAGAAACAAATAAGGTTAGTTTGGCAAGATCTATCCTTCATAAATCCATGCTGACTATTACTAAGAATTTTGTTTTCCATTAGGTATTCCTGAATATTATCCCGTATTAAAGCTTCAAGTAGTTTCCCTACTATTGAAGTCAAGCTTACAGGTCTGTAATTCCCCGGGTGTGATCTAGCTCCCTTTTTAAATATAGGCACCACATCTGCTTTACGCCAATCTTGTGGTACTGAGCATGTGGAAATGGAGTCCTTGAATATTAAATATAATGGTTTTGCTATTACTGAGCTTAACCCCTTGAGAACTCTCTGATGTACTGCTGCGGCCGAGTTTATTCGAGCATTTGCCCGGTTTCGGCCGCAGCAGTAACCTGGCGCGCGCCGAAGACACGGAGGAGCGCCCTCCGATCGGGGCTTTCTCCCTCCCCTCGCCGGGTCCGCCGGGTCCCCCGTAACCCCCTGCCGCCGTCCCCCACATCGTGGGACACCAGGGCTCCCTCGGGGAGCACTGGAGGCGCGTGCAGGGGGCGCAGGCTTGCGGTACTAGCCCTACTCTAATTAAACGTGTCGCCTCTGTATGCCATCGGGGCCAGGTGCCTTATTTACTTTAATTTTTTCAAGTCGCTTATGAATTTGTTCCTCAGTTAACCAATTGGTCATTAATATTGAGGTTGTGGCTTCCTTCTGTGGCCTACTATTGAACTTGATTCTTCCCTGGTAAACACAGAGGCAAATAATTTGTTTAATACCTCTGCTTTCTCCTTATCTCCAATAATTTGCCTACCCATCTCACACTGAAAGGGTCCTATATTTTCTTTTCTCATTTTTTTGTTATTAAGGTACTTAAATAACTTTTTAGGGTTGACCTTACTTTCTATTGCAATCCTTTTTTCATTATCCATTTTTGCTAATTTAATTGCCCTTTTGCAATTTTTGTTACATTCCTTATAATTCTGATACGATGTCTCTGTCCCTTCTGACTTAAAGAATCTAAACGCCTTCCTCTTCTTGTCCATTTCCTCCCCTACCTGTTTATTTAGCCACATTGGTTTCGACTTATTTCTTTTATACTTATTACCCAAGGGTATACACTGATAAGTGTGCTTTTCTAACAATGTTTTAAAGACTGCACATTTATCTGCTACATTTTTCCCTGCAAAAACATCATCCCATTGTATTACTACTACAGTAGATAAGACCTCAGTTTATTAAAATCTGCCTTTCTAAAGTTTAAAGTCTTTGTTGAACCCAAGTAATCTGTTTTTTGATAATTTATTTCAATTGAGACCATGTTATGATCACTGTTACCCAAATGTTCCAGGACTTGAATATTTGTTATTACTTCTACATTGTTTGATATGACCAAATCCAGAACTGCCCCTCTCCTGGTTGGTTCCTCAATAATTTGGGTCATATAATTATCTTTAAGCACCCCCAAAATCCTGTTTCCTTTTGTTGTAACGCTAATCTCATTGCCCCAGTCTATGTCTGGATAATTAAAATCCCCCATTATGCAAACATGACCCAGTTTTGATGTCTTCTCCATTTGCAAATGTATTTTAGCTTCCTAAATCTCACAGATATTTGGTGGTTTATAGCATATTCCCACAAACATTTTCTTTATACTTTTACCTCCACTGCTAATTTCTATCCACAAGGTCTCTACATTTTCATCATTCCCTTCATAGACATCATCCCTTATAATAGGTTTTAGATCTGGTTTAACATATAGACATACTCCACCTCCCCTTCTATTTGTTCGATCCTTCCGAAAAAGAGAATACCCCTTTAAATTAACTGTCCTGTCATGAGTTTCATCCCACCATGTTTCAGTAATGCCTATGATATCATACTGCTCCCTTGTAGCTATTAATTCAAGCTCCCCCATTTTATCTGTCAGGCTTCTTACATTAGCAAGCATGCATTTAAGTTTTTTTTTCAGCCTGTACTATTATCTTATCTGCTCCTTCCTTTCTGCTCCCATTTGGTTTAGTCTTTAGAAGTTTTCTAGTATTATCTCTATTTACTATGGGTATCTCACTTCTTGTCAAACTTGCACTTGCCCCCATTCTACCTCCATACCACCTTGTATCCTCATCTATTCCATTTAGTTCATTATCTGTTTCATTCCCCTCCCCCCTCCATCCTAGTTTAAAATCTCCTCCAACCTTTTTAGCATTCTCCCCCCTAGCACAGAAGATCCCTCTTCATTGAGGTGCAATCCGTCCCTGTAATCATTTTTTAGGACCCTCCATCTTTCTCTAACTTTGTCTTTGGTGCCAACATGTACCAAGACCACCGGGTCAATCCCAGCCCCCCCAGCAATCTGTCTACCCAATCCGCAATGTGCCGAACCCGAGCACCCGGGAGACAACAAACTGTTCGGTTTATGCGGTCCTGGCAACAGATTGACCTATCTACCTTCCTAATAATGGAGTCCCCTACCACCACAATATTTCTTTGCATCTGAGCATCCTGAGTCCCCACTGTGCTGGAGGAACTATTCCCCTGGCTGCTAGAGGAATTAGTCTCCCCCAGCCTTGCCATTTCTGCCCCAACATTCCCAATATCTTCACTCAACATGGCAAATCTATTGGGATGTGTCAGCTCAGAAATGACCTGCCTCTCCCTATTGCCCCTGCTTCCCCTTCTAACTGTCACCCAGCTACCTACCTGCTCCTCATTAACAGCAACTAAGCTACCTACCTGCTCCTCACTAACAGCGCCACCATCTGCACCACTAGTCGAAGCAAGAGCCTGCTCAGTGAGCTCTAATTCCCTTTCAAGATTGCCAATGTCCCTCAATATTGCAAGTTGCCTCTTTAGATCAGCAATCTCTGATTCTAAAGAGACCACCTGCTCACACTTCTCACAGCGGTATGCTCCTTGGAACAGCTGCTCCAAGTGCACATATATGTGGCAAGATGTGCATTGAGTGGCATTTTCAATCCTGCTCATTCTAGCAACTATGAAGTTTAGAAGTACTAACAGTAAACTGTACTTCAATAAACTATACCTTGTTTAACTGTTTCCTTGTTCAAACTGCTTCTGGTTCTAACTGCACACACTTTAACCAACCAGCACTTCAATCAACCACACAAATCAATCAGCACACGCAAGCTCAAAGTGCACAAAGGCAATACTTTTGGGGGGCATTCATCCACCTCTTTGCTACCTCCCCTCCCTCTCCCCCCCCCTTTTTGTTTCTACCTTCCCCTCCCTGCTCTTTGGCTTGCTATCCCCATTGTCATCTACACTCCTACCTACAGTATTATTTATTTTTTTCCATTTTCACTGTTGTGTTTTCACTTTTTATTTATTATTTCTTTACATTCATAGTGTGATTGATATAGTGGCAGCCTACCCTTTCACTTGCAGAGGATCACAGCGAATCAGGTTGCCAGCAGACGAGAGCATAACCACAGCGCTATTGCACGGCAAACACCGGGAGGGGCGTTTGACTTCACCATGCTCGGGCGTGCTCCTCCCCGTACCTCCGAAGCCCCTGTTCGTGCGCTCACACACCATCACGTTGCCGCCACCTGCACTATCCTGTTCAGCCACCCGCACACATCTTCGGCTGCCCTCGTGCACAGCTTTCTCGTCCTCCCGCGCACAGCATCTGCCGGCCCGCACACAGCGTCTGCTGGCCCGCGTACCCAGTTTTTGCCGCATGCCACCTGCGCCCCCCTAAATAATCTTGCGCCACATTGCCCCCCCAGTTTGCGCACCACTGCATTACAACACACACACTCTCTCTCAATCAATCACCACATACACACACTCACCACATACACACACACACACAATCTATCACACACACACACTTAATCCCCCCTCCCCCCCACACACACACACACACACACACTCAATCCCCCCCCACACACAAACTCAATCCCCCCCCCGATTCACGTTTACCTCAGAGAAAATAATGTCTGTAAATGATTTTGAAAATGCCCTTTTTGAGCCCGGAGTTAACAGAGCTCTGTGGATTTGGACCAAGATCTCAAAGTGCACAGTCTGATATCGTAATTACAGATACTAGCAGATATATCCTATTCAGTGGCTATACAGTATGTCTTACTCTATTCATCTTTTTTTTTGACCAAACTATGCAAAATGTGTGATCTCTCTTACGGATAAATAAATATTTACCTTACCAACAATTTACATGCAGCACCCAGTAGTTTTCCAGTAATTTCCAGGTCATCCTACAATAAAGAGTTTTAATCTACAAATTAATATACAGTATGTTATTGTATTGTATTGTATTGTATGTCTTTATTTATATAGCGCCATTAATGTACATAGCGCTTCACAGTAGTAATACATGTGGTAATCAAATAAATAACAGATAAAATAAATAACAGATCATGGGAATAAGTGCTTTAGACATAAAAGTAACATATC
>WSYH01013100.1:0-17652 GCA_036426205.1 Ascaphus truei
TCCTATTGTGTGTGTGTGTGTGTTCTGTGACTGTTCTGTTGGTGTGTGTGTGTGTTTTCTGTGACTGTTCTGACTCCTGTGACTCTATGCCCACTGTGACTAATGTGACTCCATGTCCTCTTTGACTCCTGTGATTCTCTGCCCTCTCTGACTGTCTGTTTCTGTCTCCTGTGACTCTCTGTCTCTCTGTCCTGTGTTTTCTTTGACCTTGTCCCCTTTTAGGGGTGCTTCAGCAACTGTAGCACTGACTAGATATGCCACAAGAGAAAAAAGGTTGAAAACCACTGTTCTAATACTGTACATAGATGTCAAAAGACATAAAGTATTAAAGTTCTTTTTGTGATCAGTTTAGCAACTAAAGTGCCTTGCATTTCAGAGAAGACGATTCCGGGAGTGTACAGTAAACATGCACATTTTGAGCCACATTTGCTAAGTGATAGTAATCTCTAAGCAATAGCAAGCTATTCAAATGAAAAGGCCATAAGTTACCTTTACAGTATACCGCCAATTGTCAGATTTACATTTGCGTATGTTTACCGACATTCATCCACAAGTTTTGTCTTGCAATTGAGTGTCTAAACTAACATTTAGAAGGAGCGGCTCAGTGAGTAAAGGCACTGACTCTGCTCACAATGACACAGAGTTTGAAGCAGGGGAGCTTGGTTCACATCCCTATGTCAGCTCCTTGTGACTGCCTGACTTTATTTTGCTGTGCCTCAGGCACCCAAAACATAGATTGTAAGCTCATCTGGCATGAACCATGCTGCGTACCGCACACTATAGTGTAATTGTGAAGCGCTTTGGGTCCCATTGTGAGTAAAGTGCTATATGAAATAAAGTTGTTCTCATGTGCACATTATCCCACCTTGTATATTCACACTCTTTCTAAATGATTCCAGTGATGACATCACAAACAGTTTTCTCGATTGTTGCAACTTACTGTTTAAAGTTATATCAGTAGTTTGGAATTGGCATTCAGCTGGTAGACACCATCTTTTTTGTTCAGTGGAAAGAGAAAATGATGCTTTACTATAATTGCCCAAACGCCTGATTTCATACAAAATTATGCGAGTTGGGATGATATTTCATCAGAAGAGTAGCTATGTTTATAGAACAGGTGAAGCAGGCTTCTTTGTTCCATATGGAGGGATATGGTGAGCTACAGATGTAGAAAACTTGTCTCCGTTACCGTTGCCACCCACTGTCATGCGTCCACGGTGCTTGTGGAGCCAGAGGATTAACACTGCAGGTGGTCCCATTCAGAAGCATGGACCCCCGCAGCACAATCGCGGCACACCCTATCTCCGGCGCCACAGACTTTTGCTCCTTGGAATGCGGAGCCAAGATCAGTGAGTCGTGCTACATGTGTATGTTGTAATATTCTGCTCCACAACGGCCATTGAATCCTTTGTGATATTCTGAGTTATAATAGGATATGTTGTGTTATCATTAGGAGCAACAAAGCTTACTACATATAGATTACTTTTTCCAACCAGCATCCAGATGCACACGTTTTATTTGTTCACTCACCTTGAATTTATGCTCTCGTTCTTTTGTGACTTTGGTGAGCAATTTTGCTTTCTGACGATTTAATGCATCAACTAATGCGTCACATTGAGCAACCAGGCATGCTTCATACTCCAATCCATTCTCCTAAAGGGGAAGTCAGTTGTATGAAAGGTGTTAGCGTATATGCATAAATGCCATCAAATATAAGCCGTCAAGTTGGAATCTTACACTTGCTTAATGCAGTTAGGAGGGCACATATGTTTGTGTTGATTTGCATATACACATTGCTTTCACATTTTTCATTTTCATTTTCATTTGATATTTTATTGGGAAATTCCTCCAAAAATTATGATAAAGAATTTTCTGGCAAAACTTCATGGATTTTCTTCAAAGGGGGTGGTGGATCAAACAACAATAGTGTTGTCTGAAGACGCTAGAGGATGTTGTTACCGTCATCAGAAGTATAAGTTTAAGAGATTAAAAAAAGGACTAACTTATCTGGTTTCTTGTGGGAAGTCAATAAAATAGTAAAATACGCTCTTCTTTCATCATTAATTATTATTTCATCATTTATTATATGTCAAAAGTGGTATCTATTGTACTCTGTCTCTTTATAACTCACCTCTGACCCCTTTCACAGAAGGAATCATTGTGACTTCTCTTATAAATTACAACTGAAGCTCAACAAGCAGTACAGAATGCGTCATACTGTATTTTCTCCTCAATCTAAGCTAAAAGGCTTATCTAAAATAATTACAGTAAATGCATTGTTGAAAAACGTGGCTATGGAGTTATATAATTGAACCCACCACATCTTGCAATATTTGTTTATATTAAGCCAAACAAGCATGGAGGATAACAGCAACAAATCCCTTAAAAACTATTAAGAAATGGCAAAGGGAGACTGCATACTGACATTCATTTAAAAATCTAATTTTTGCTATTGATTTTAGCAGTACATAAAATTAACGTGTATATATATGGGCCAATGGTTGATCCGGTGCCGGGGGTTGGGCCAATGGTTGATCTGGTGCCAGGGGTTGGGCCAATGGTTGATTCAGTGGCGGGGGTTGGGCCAATGGTTGAGCCAGTGGCGTGGGTTTGGCCAATGGTTGAGCTAGTGGCGTGGGTTGGGCCAATGGTTGAGCCAGTGGCGGGGGTTGGGCCAATGGTTGAGCCAATGGCGGGAGTTGGGCCAATGGTTGAGCCAGTGCCAGTGCCAGGATTTTGCCCAGGGGAATAGCCTGTGCTATTGGATCCTGCTGAACCATTGCCTGCGTCTCTGGCTCTCTTTGTGTCTCTGGCTCTCTTTGTGTCTCTGGCTCTCTTTGTGTCTCTGGCTCTCTTTGTGTCTCTGGCTCGGATAGTAGCTCTAGATCGGATAGTAGGTCTAGATCGTATTGTGCCTCTGGCTCGCTTTGTGGCTGGGATTGTGACTGTGGCGGGGGCTGTGCCTGGACATGTTCCACAACCTGTGCCATACATTTGGCTATGATCGAGAGGCTATTTGCCATGTTGTCCAGTGTCTCCTGTTGTTTAGTCATAAGGAGTGTCATGTGTTTCATTTCCTTATATATGTTTTGATTTGTTTTAGCCTGTCTGTCAGCAATATCTTGTTGCTTGGTCAAAAACCTTGCCTCTAGGCTGGTTAAATTCGACAATGCTTCCGAACAAATCTGGTCTCCCTGGCCCGCTTGGATCTCACCATTGTCATCACTTTCTGTATTTTGTGTATCCTGGAATGCCATAAAATCAGGACCGGAATCTTCTACATCTGGGACAGGAATATGTGGGAGATCGGTTAACATCTCATCATCACTTATGACACGTTGTTGTTGTTGTGTTGCTGACTCATCTGAATCCATGTCCTCAGCAATCACTTTATAATAAAAAACAAAATTTTACAATCAACATAATGACTAAGTAATTCTGTGCTCCTCTTTATTTGCCTGTACATCCAATGTTAATGCACATATTGTTATGCTATTTATTTGATACAGTATGTGCATCAGTTTAAATACAGGCATGATTTTTATAAACTGAACAGTAACGTGTAATGTTGCCATTTCCTGATCACATCATCTAAACAGATGATTGTAGGTTTATGTCTGTCTAAATGCTTGCATTTCTCAGTATTTCAGAATGAAATATTGATGTAATAGCATACGACTCACCTGGTGTCGAATGTGAGAGAGATGGCCCAATGTCTCTGTTCCCTCCAATTCCAAAAATAAGGCGGGGAGTCATGATTGAATACATCTTTTCCTCGTACGAGTGTAAATTCAATGATGCTGGAGGTCCGCCTCCTGTCCCACATGCGATGCGTCCGGCCAGTGACATCTTCCTCTTCAGTCGATGTTTAATGTCCCCAAATCTTTTCTTACACGTCGCTGGGGTCCTTTTAAAGACGCCTGATGCTGACACAGCTCGGCATATCTCAGCCCACAATTTTGTTTTATGACTGGTCTTGGTTTTAGCTGTGCATATGTAAAAGTGTTAATATACATTTAAGTTGTGATGTTAATAATGTATGGTTATATATTACACAGTTTTACAACATGTACATATCATTACAGACACCTATTAGACTATGTCATGCACGCATTCGTGACAAATTCAATGTGACCAATCAGCTGCACACCACCGTTATAGCATATATATATTTACCAGCTCAATGTTACGTTACGCATGTCTTGCATTAACATTTATGGCATTTTTTATAGCATTTCTGTTAACACTGGGAGGATTTTACTGTGAGGGAGTCGGTAAGTACCATAGTCCCACTTTGTGGTGACTAGGAGAATGGGCCTGTAGAAGGGGTAAGTGACAACGAAACGTTACGTTTCCCCTGCGTCTCACTGCACACACTTCCTTCCCTTTTAGGGATTTGTTTATCATATCCCTCACTTTTTAGTGATATCACATTTCCCCCTTCCCTCACCATCCCTCCCCCTCCTGTAAATTGTATGTGATTAGAGTTTTTTGCCACATTGTCAATTAATGTTCTTCACTTATGCTCATTCATAGATATCAGCATTTCAAGTATCATTGATTGTTTAGTATTCATTATGAGTACGGGAAACACTTTTTATGTTCTATATGTACTTAGGAGACATTAGAGGTCTCTTCATTGTTCCCCAGCACCCACAACTTACATATGTCAAATATAGTTCATACATTCAATAGTGCAGCCTATACAACATACTTTCTATATTATAATATAATAATTGTTAAAAAATTCTTACATGATAATGATCCATAGAGTTGGTCATAGGAAGACATGACACCATCAACAAGGATGTCATTTTCCCTATGGGTACATCGGGGGTTTCTTAGGCCCTCCGTCCGCGCCTGGCTTGTTGATGGCCCCTCATCACTTCCATCCTCCTCCGCATCACTGTTCGTATGGTGGACAGTGTCCCTCTCTCCCTGTCCAGTACTCCCGCTACCCTCACCCACCTGCACTCCCACACCTGGAGTATCATCACGGATGTCCCGGCACAGGACGTACCTGCCCTGGCAGGACGGACCGTATCTGTACGTCCCACTCCTCTCCCACGCTCCCCCATTCCCCCACTCCCACCAGCCACCGCACCTCCTCCACTCCCACGCGCCACCACTCCACCAGCCACCACACCTCCTCCACTCCCACCCTCCACCACTCCACCAGCCACCGCACCTCCTCCACTCCCACGCTCCACCACTCCACCAGCCACCGCACCTCCTCCACTCCCACGCTCCACCACTCCACCAGCCACCGCACCACTCCCACGTCCATGTCCACTCCCACATCCACTCCCACCATCCTCTCTATTTCACTTAGTCACTCACAAAAAACAAATATAAACCAAAATGACACACTAACAAAGTTTTTTCACACTAACAATACAAAAATGTAGAGAAACAAAATATAATAACACAAGACAACTCACTCAATAATCACCAACAAATCACCAACTCTCTCCTCCTACTACCACCAAGTCCACTCTATCTCTCCTCACAACAACACCCACACTGGCTGAACAGAATGGACGCTTTATATAGGGTGTCCCTCCAAAATAGTGGCGCGAAAGTGTGATTATAATTGTTGTCATGTGCTTTGCTAAATTCATCACTTAAGCATTTCAGCATTTAACCCCTACACTACCATGTCACAAAAAAAAAATATATGACACACACACACAGTAATTTCCAACGATATTATATTGAATGGATTCACTCCTTCCATGGACTCTCCCACAATAACCCCCAGGAAACTAAGGGGACATACACGAACCTCAGGGGACCATAATTGCCTTAGCGTGGAGATGACCAAATTAGTAACAAATGGTAATGTTTCCTTTAATAATACTGTCAATGAGCATGGGGTCTTCGGACCTGAACCGTATTGGTTTCAGCCTCGGGAACCTCCAACTTCAGGAGATGCAGGCCCCTTTATGGGGTGCCGGTATACCCTGCAGAATGTTAATGTCCCGGTCACGTGACGCAGAAGCTTCCAAACTGCAGGGGATACCGGCACCCCATAACGGGGCCCTTATCTCCTGAAGTAGGGGGTCCCCGGATCTGAAACCAATGCGGTTCAGCTCCGGAGACCCCCTGCTCATGTACACTATTATTAAAATATATTTGTTTTGTGTACGATCGCCTGTAACAGCCTTGCATGGACATGGCAAATCTCCATGCAAATGTTACATGCGGCTTTTTTTTCTATCAGCTAGCGTACGTAAAGTTAAAGAACGCTAGCAGGGGGAATAAGCTTGCACGTACGAAAAGCCAGTTTTTGGCCCGTCCGAGAGAAAATGGCCTCAAGGCCTTAGTGAATTGCGTCTCCGGCTTCACTTTGTATCGGACGTGATTGTTGATTTCAAACAGGAGCAAAAGCACGGAGCTTAGTGCATAGCCCCCATAGTGTTACTACAAAGTATTATGGCAATTAACTATACTGTCTCAGTGTAGATGTGTTCAATAATACAATCTACATTGAGACAAAAAAGACATGCCAATAATGACATCTTGAATATGATAAAGGTTAATTGAAAAAACAGTTCAGTCCTGTTATAAAAAGACTCATAAGTATTGTGTTATGTTTATTGTATACATAAGACAAAGGGCAATTCAGTTCAGGAGCATAGCGCATAAGCTTGGTAATGTATATATGTTTATCTTAATAAATTCACAAGAATGTTTTAAGGTCCTATTAGGTATTAAGACCCTTGGGTATCAGTGTATCCAGGGTGAAAATCCAGAAGGCTTCTCTTTTATAAAGATGATTTTTTCTGTCGCCCCCTCTTAGATTAGTTTTCATATGTTCTATGGCTATGCATTTGAACTTTGACAAACTGCTGTTTTGACAATTTTTAAAATAGTATGAAACTGGTTGTGTAAAATCTCCTTTGATGATTGATCTCACATGTTCCTGAATTCTCACCTTGAAAGCTCTAGTTGTTAGGCCTATGTATTTTTTTCTGCAACCACATGTAAGCATATATATGATATATTCAGTTTTGCATGTAATAAAAGACGTTATGTTGAACTTTTTGGTCTCATCCTGATTAAAGAAATATTTCGTTTTTAGTACATATTTAAATATATTGCATTTTGCACAGGGATAGCAACCAAGCAAATTGGGAAAAAATAGTTTTTTGTTTAAATTAGATTGTTGTCTGGGTTTGCTAGGTGATACAGCATTTCCTATAGTAGGAGATTTTCTGAAAACAAATTTTGGATCTAATGAGAACAAATCCTCAAGAGGGGGTCAGTAGTCAAGATGTTCCAATGTTTTTTGATAATAGCTCTTATACTCATTGCGTGGTTACTATACTGAGTAACAAACAACGGTATATCACAATGTAATTTATCCCTTTTGACATTGTCATTGACTTATTCCAGGTAGGGATTTTAGACTTTGAATGGAATATATCAGTTTTTGTGTGTAAGTAAAAAGTGTATACAGTACTATCTAAAAGAAAAACCATGTGAGCAGGTGAAAAAGCGTGAGCAGAGCTCAAGAAGTGTTCAACGGCACAGATGCCGTCTGTGTGTGAAATAATAGTGTACAGGGAGGATACATCGAGTGTAACCCAAAGAGAATTGGGTGTCCAGGTGTAGTCAGAAAAAAGAGTGATTTCGTGAGATGTGTCTAATAAAAGAGGAGGAAGTGCTGTAACAAGGGGTTGCAAATAATGATTAACATATTGTGATAAATGCTCCCCCAGTGCTCCAATACTAGAAATAATGGGTCTGCCTGGGGGGCAGTGAAGTGACTTATGTATTTTAGGTAAGTGATGAAAAATGGGCAATATAGGGTGTGAAAAAGTGAGAAAATCAAATTCTTGTACAGACAGAACCTGTAGGTATTTACCCAAATCCAATTGTTCTTGTAGTTGACAACTAAAGTCATATGTGGGATCTGATGACAACACCGTATATGAATCTTGATCACCAAGTTGGCGCAAAGCCTCCTGTTTGTAATAGGTGTAATCTAGGACAACCACTGCTCCACCTTTGTCTGCATTTTTGACAACTATGGAGCAGTTATACCTCAGTGACTCCATAGCTTTCCGTAACCCTTTTTCAAGGTTATCTGGTCGTTGATGGACATGATGAGTAGTATTAATGCCTTTAGACAACAAATGCAAATCTCTCTCAACTGCTGTCTTGAAGACATCTATCGCATGGCCTTTGAGAAACAATGGACAAAATTGCGATTTATTTCTTAATCCAGAGTCTTTCCTTCCAAAGAAGGATTGTATTGTATCCTCAGGATCATTTTGGTCTTCTAAAAGTTCCACCATGTCTTGTAGATGACATTGATCTTTAAAAGTCAATTGGCATGATGCATCATAGATAGGCATTTGTATTGGGTTGCCAGGGGAATTGAGGGGTTGTGAATCATTATTTGGATCCCGCTCAGATTGAAATTTGAACCCCCCCATGTAGATATATTCATGTTGGTTCCTTTCTGTCCAAAAAATCTTTTTAGCGTTAATTTTCTTGTAACTTTATAAAGGTGAACCACTGTGGAAAATAGATTGAAATTTCTGTCTGGTACCAATGTTAAGCAAATATTAAGTAATTGTAATTCTGATTGTGTCAATGTGTATTATGAAATGTTAATGACAGTAGTGTCCTCTATTTTTAGAACCTTCTTTCCTTGGAAGGAGCCACCCACCAGCTTATTCCGGGATCTTCTTCTCCTGGTGGATCGTTTTTTGACGATGATCGCCCCTGTGTTGTAGATTGGTAGGCTGTTGAATTCGACGGTAGGCGTATTTCTTCATGGGATGAAGCTCCTGATTCATTGCCTGGGAAGGAAACACTAAATGGGACATATTCAGGATTGGATGCATCAGATTCAGTATTTTGTCCTGAACTAGTGGTACCTTTAGATGTTTTTTTCAAGATTGATTTTGGTTTTTGTGATTTTTTGTTATATTTCTTAATCTGTGGAGGAGTTATTCCAATCTGGGTTTTTTGCCACACATACACTTGATTAATTTGGTAATCAAGCTTATCTCGCTCGTATTTGTTTTGTTTGGTTGGCATTATACCCCTTTCCACATTTTTTTGATGCGTTGAGCTAGTAGTTTATCCATATCAATACATTTTTCAACTTTAGTAAAAGCTTGTAGTTTATTTTGAAGTTCAGTAACCTGTTTCAAAGCTATGACCTTCTCTTGTGTTTTATATTTGATAATGAGCTCGATAAACTTAAAGGAACATTGGTCGAGTATTAAACGCCAATTCTTTTCGAATTCTTTATCTCCAAAGCCAAAGGAGGGGGCTTTAGTCATATGCAGTCCACGAGGGATACGTTTATTTTTTAAATAGTTTCCCAAAGAAATAATATCCCACCAAATTCTGAGGTCTTGTGATATACTGTAAGCTTTTCCAAACAAGCAAAATAAGTCTTAAGGTCTTGACTGCTTTCACAGAATAAATCCTGTTCCCTGTCAAAGACAGAGTCTGCTTTCTTTTTGCGATCTAGAATGTCGAAGCAATTAAAAGCAAACAATGTACCAGAGTCAAAGTCCTGTTGTTCAAAAGCTAATGTATCCATGCTTGTAATTACTATGTAGAATGGTGCAATCAATAGAAAGAACACTTATATTCCATACAGAGTCCAAATAATTTAAAAGTATAGGAGCGGAAAAACATGTGGAAAAAAGGATGTATATATATACATATATATATAAAAGGGTATATGAGATGTAATGTATATCTCTATATACAGGCTGGTGAGTTCAAAAATATATAGGTATAAACAGCAATTGCATCTGAGCGCAGATGGCAGCTAAGTCTTGATATAGAAAATAAGCCGTCTGTCAGCTCTAGGAGCAGTGCTGCACAAGTGGTGTACAATAATGAATATTGCCCAGGTGACAAAGACACATACACTTTCTTGATCTTTTACTTTATGTTGCTCCAGATCTTAAGGTACACACCGATATTTTTCGCAAACCACACACTCGTAACACTCTACTACACACCACCAGTTGTCACAACCGGAGCCTCTTTTGGGGGGTTCCATATGGGCAGTTCTTGCGACTACGCAGGAATTGCTCTACTATGGAAAACTTTGAAAATGGTGCCCATGACCTTACTTCAAGATTTCTCGAAAGGGGTTATGATCCCTATATCATCCAAGAAGCATATAATAATGCTAGAGATAAATGCAGACAGGACCTGCTGGGCCCCAACATTTCCAATCTATCCCATCAAAGTCTAAAATCCCTACCTGGAATAAATCATGACAATGTCAAAAGGGATAAATTACATTGTGATATACCGTTGTTTATTACTCAGTATAGTAACCACGCAATGAGTATAAGAGCTATTATCAAAAAACATTGGAAAATCTTGACTACTTACCCCCTCTTGAGAGGTTTGGTCTCATTAGATCCAAAATTTGTTTTCAGAAAATCTCCTACTATAGGAAATGCTGTATCACCTAGCATACCCAGACAACAATCTAATTTAAACAAAAAACATTTTTTCCTAATTTGCTTATCCCTGTGCAAAATGCAATATATGTAATTATAGGCTAAAGCCGTAAAATTCCGGGCATTATTGAAAACCCTTCTCTCTGATTGGTTAAAATTCCGAGCATTATCCAATCAGTAATGCCCAGAATTTAAGCAGCTTGCAATGTGTAGTTTTCAATGTGTTTATTTCCAGCCAATCAGCTTTCAGAAAAGCTGAGACAGGGCAGGGGATTCGTCTGAATGAAGTAACAGCTCTGAGACAGGGCAGGACGTACCAGCCACGTGTTGACTGTCATGGGAGAGGGGGTTTGGCCCGGTATTAAAGGGGTTACACCCCATTTGGCCAACCCCTGCTCTCACTTGGGAAGCAAGGGTTAACTGGACTGCGGTCCAGTAAAGTGTTTTTACCCTGCTTCAGCAACCAAATGTATATTCCCCTGTAAATGAGTATTGTTCCCATTCCAGTGTTTGCACCAACACATACACTGGGATTGATGCGTGAGGGAAAGGGTTAATATTAATTCAGTGTTTATAGCCCTTTATTCCATTTTCCAGCCTTTTCAGGCTCCATTTTGCAGCTCTCCATAGGTCGTCATTGCAGCCCAATGCAACCTTATGGAGATTCCGGTGATTTGGGACCGTTTCGGTAGAAGACCTGCAGGTGGCGCCCGAGAGGACGAGCGGTGGTTCCCCATTGTAAGTCAATGGAGCCATTCATTTCAATGGGGATTCCTCGACACCGACCTCCAGGAACAGGTTGGCAGCCATCCAAACCGCAGACCGCAAGAGCAGAAACATTTTCTGATAGAGAGCTTTGATCACACTGAGTTCAAGTTCAAACACAATTGGCGTGGGAAACTTAGGTTCTAGGGCACCCAGAAATAAAATTATTTTTCCCCTAGACCCTAGGAATACCCACACTCGACCACCACCGGGTCCGGGAATGAGGGACCCCCGTAAAGGGTTGCGCTTGCCACGAGGGTCGCGCCATTGACTCTAATGGCGGAGCGGAGGTCTCATTGAATCCTATGGTGGCGCCGGACCATGCATTTCCTATGGCGGGACCAGCCATCTGAATTCCAATGGGGGAAAAGTCATGGGGCGTTATAACGGCTAAGTCCGAAAGTGTAAAATGTGTAAGCCCATATCTCCGGTTCTGTGAGGACCAGAGGGCTGGGATTTGGGTCGCATGTAGTCACTGTTCCGGCATTACTGCATGGCCATTTCCAGCCCTCTCCGATCAACCAGATGGAGTATGGGCAAATGTGAAAAATTGTGGGTTTCTTATAGACTTCAATGGCGGAGTTGCTCCATTGAAAGCCTATAGCGGTGGAGCCCATTGACTTCAACTGCAGAGTTGCTCCATTGAAAGCCTATAGTGGCGGAGCCCATTGATTTCAATGGGAGAGTGAAAAGCAGAGATTTATTTTAGCTAGAGTGGACAAACTGCATTAAAGTTAATAGGGGATTTAAACTTGTTTTTGTATCTCCGGTTCTGGTGGTTGTGGAAGGCTGCATCTTGGCCACTATTGCAAAGGTCTTCCGGCATGAGGACCTGGCAAATTTCAGCACGCTCAGATCCACGGAATGGATTATTTTAATATGTGAAGATATTAAAGAATGAATTGTATTTTGGGTCTGGTAGCAAAACCCAGAGCCCATATGGTATGCTAATGCTCAGGGGGGGAGGCAAAAGGTCTACAATATACTCCTGATCAAAGACTCCCCCACCCTGCTTGTGTATGCTAGCACAAAAGAAAGCAGGACGTGGGTACTTGATGATAAGTGTTATGTTTCACACCCTGGAACAAAGGGTTTCCTGGCCAAAGCAGGCATTCAGGCACCAGGCTTGTGGGTGGGGGGCTAGGGAAATAAGCCCCTGATTAGAATAACATCCACCCAGTGGGCAGGTATTACGGTGCCCCTCAGGTGAGGTGGCAAGCAGGGATTGGGTGCAGATAATTATCCTCCAATGACTTGCACTCAATGCCAGGGTATAGGAGTGAAACTCCATATAAAGGAGTGTAAGCTCTATGCCCAGGGTCTTTGTGACTTTCGTGTTTTTGATTTTACCAACTACTTGATGCCTGATGAATTGCTAATCCTGTTCCTGATTACTTCATCACCCCAACCCCTAAGTAAGTGTTATTTCTTGTCTGTTATTTGTATATCTTGTGTGTTCACCTTCTTTAAGGAATAAACTATATTTATTATATCTAAGTCATGTTCAATTCAACCCAGATATTTGGTGTATATTATATCCTATCACAAGTTACCGTGACATTGACTCCTCCCACTCCCGAGCTGACTAAGATTCTCTGAGCAGATTCAGTTGAATTGGGGGGAGAGTGGGGGGGAGTCTACAAAGAAGTAAGTGGCTGTCTGCAGTTTCTTTGTGGCTGCAGTTTGTGTGTGTGTGTCAATAGCAGTGTGTGTGTGCTGTGCTGTTGTATTGTATATCTGTGTAGAGGTGCTGTGTGTGTGTGTGTGTGTGTGTGTGTGTATGTGTGTGTGTAGAGGGGCTGTGTTGTGTGTAGAGGTGGGGGTAGGGAGAGTGCAAAGTTTAGAGTGTGGCTGCATTTTTTATTGTGGCTGCAGTGTGTGTTTGTGTGTGTGTGTGTGTTTGTGTGTGTGTTGTATGTGTAGCAGCAGTTTGTGTGTGTGTGTGTAGCGCTGGTGTGTGTGTATAGAGCTAATGTGTGTGTGTGTCAGTGTCACCAGCAGTGTTTATGGGTGTAGCGTGTGTGTAGAGCTGCTGTGGTGTGTGTGTGTGTGTGTAGAGCTGTTGTGTGTGTGTGTGTGTAAAGCTGCTGTGTTGTGTGTGTAGAGCTGTTGTGTTGTGTGTGTAGAGCTGCTGTGTTGTGTGTGTGTGTGTAGAGGTGCTGTGTTGTGTGTGTGTAGATGTGCTGTGTTGTGTGTCTAGAGCTCCACTGTGTGTGTGTGTGGTGTGCTTGTGTGTTGAGCTGCTGTGTGTGTAGAGGTGCTGTGTTGTGAGTGGTGTGCTGTTCTGTGTGTGTGTGTGTGTGTTGAGCTGCTGTGTTTGTGTGTGTGTGTGTGTGTTCACAGAGGGGGCGGCAGTGTGTGGATATAGAAATCTGCAGTGTAAGCGTATATAGAGGTGGTTTAATGTATTTACCATTTTATTTTAATAAAAAAATCTATTTAACTATACAAAAGTGTCTTGTTTATGAAATAAGCCTACATTTAGCCTATAATAGTAATAATCCCCTCAGAACAGGGCATTAGTGGCCAAGGGCATTTCAAGGTCGGACAAGTTCAGCCTCCAGAAAAGAAATGTGGGATCAAATAACATTGGCTGTGTCTGCGTGTGGGAATCATGTCAGGGACCGGGCGAATTGTTGGAAGAGATTCGATGATATCAGGGCAAACTTAAAGTAAAAAATCCAAGCACAACGGATGCATGCTTCTGCCACTGGAGGTGGGTCGCCAGCACAAGCTCTAATCTTAACTCCATTGGAGGAGCAGATGCGGGAAACATTTCTTCCTGTCGTCGTGGAGGGTTTGGCAGGGGACAGAGATATCGGAATATGTTCGGCTCAATTTCCACCAGGTGACAAATGTTACTGTACTACGCATGTCGTATGTTACAGTTCTATATTTCCGCTGAAACTTATAGTTTCTTCCCAATATAAGCATACCTACATATACATCTGTATATATGTCTCTCTCTCTCTCTCTATCTATCTATCTATCTAGTGTGTGTGTGTATTTATGTGTGTGTGTGTGTGTGTGTGTGTGTGTGTGTGTGTGTGTGTGTGTGTGTGTGTGTGTGTGTGTTTACACAGAGGGGCGGCAGTGTGTGGATATAGATATCTACAGTGTAAGCGTATATAGAGGTGGTTTCATGTATTTACCATTTTATTTTAATAAACAAATCTATTTAACTATACAAAAGTGTCAATTATTTATGAAATAAGCCTACATTTCGCATATAATAGTAATAATCCCCTCAGAACAGGGCATTACTGGCCAATAATGCCCTGGCTGGGTTAAAGTCCCTTATTGGCCAGTAATGCCCTGTTCTTCTGGGATTATTACTTAAGTAATATTATCGATGTAATAAAAAAAACACGTGATTGTAATAAAAATGGAGGGGAATAGTAAGTATTTAATCAATCTGGTGCTTCAGGGGTTAATGTGGTTACAGTTTGTCTTAAAAACACAAGATACTGTATTGTATTTATGACAGGTCAGGACCCATCCTGTGTCTGTGTGCTGATCTACAAAGAGGGCTTAATTTGGGTTTAGAAGACTGGAGACAATAGCCAGATCCTGGGCTGTCAGCCTCAAAGAAAACTGTAACATTCTTGAATTATCACTTGTGCATCCCAGAGAGAGGTAACAAACAGGTCACTACTTAGTTGGAGGACTTTATTAAATATAAGAAATTATGGGCCTGACTGCAATTCATAAGAGTAACAAGTGGATATATCTGTTCCCATTGCGATTAGACAAATCAAATCATTTCACACGTTGCATGGGTAAGAGGTGCAAAAGACAGATTATGAAAATAGACGTTGGGCTGCCATGTGGAGAGCCCAGACAGAACCATGAAGATGGCGTCTAAGTATTCAGGAAATTAAGTTATGAGTGTTTTATATATTGTGTCAGATTTTAAAAGTCAGAAGAAAAATAAATGTTTTCCTTAAGTCATAAATGTCACCCAAGTAGCTGATTTATGACAGGGGTGGGTCTTATGTGTGTTTCAATGCAAGAAGGTCTGGGCATAAATGTTGGCATGTATGAATAGAACATCAGAATTCAACAGAGGTGTAATTTGGGATCAGACATATGAATTTTCATCTTTCTGCGCCACTGACCGCTCTGGGAAGAAATTATGACTATGACATGTGGTAACATACTGTATAAGGAATTCTGTTTGTTTTATCCTTTTATTTTAAGAAACTGTTCTACATTTATTATAATTGTATGTTCTTGTAATCTTTTTATGTAATCTAAGCACTGTCTTTTTGTATATTAAATCCACACTTTAATAAGTGATGCTTTGGGCTCTGATTGTACTGGTTGCACGCTTTGTAGAGAGTAAAGTACATTTTCAGACACATTTTGCTACAACAGATTTTTGTGTGTTAAGTGCATACTATAGTTTTTTTTGTTAATAAACTGGGGCCTGAGACTCTGGCAGATACTTTCAATGAGTTAATAATAATATATTAACCCCTTACTAGATTGCAATCATCTCTTCGCTACCACCACCTGAGAATTATGCAAAAAGATGTAATTTATATATGTTATTATTTACTCATTGAAAGTACCTTGCGAAGAAGAAAGGCTTGAGTAGCCGTGTTTATTAACCCTGGTTGCATATTGTAACAGGGGAGTAATCCCTGTTCAAGTAATGTGCCTTTAATCTAGCAGTGTGGTGGTTAACTGCTGGTAGTCAATTAATAAACACCACCTGCCTGATTTAGATTGCTTACAAAAGCCTGTCTGTTGAGACAGGAAGTGTCTCCTTAGCTCATAACTGAGCTGAACTTTGGAGAGAGAGCAGAGATTGTCTTTACTCTCACAACCTGTCTTGAGCTCTGCCAGAAGACACAGCATAGCTGCTTTCAAGACACATGGAAAACTTCTAAACCTGAATGCTGACACACCCTGAGGGAAGGGAGCTGAACCAGGAACAGAGAAGATTTTCCCTCCAAACTACTAGGAACAGATAAGACTTTTATTACAAGACTTTCTATATCTGTTCATTTCATGCTATGTGTTTGGGGCTGGGAGACATGCTTAACTAAGGGAGTTGTAAATTGCATAGTCTTTCACTAGAACCACTCCCAAGTGAATAGAAGCTTTGTTTCCCCCTTGTTTGGATGGTTTCCTGATGTTAAGGAAAAGGCACAATAAAGCCTCGTTATAATTTCACCTTATAAAGTCTCCAATTGTGTATCTCTGTGAACGTCCGTCTACATATGGTGTCCGAAGTGGGACAAGAGGTCGTCTTTGAAGTAGTTAGAAAGGACCGGAGATTTTTTCTGTGAAATTTTCTTTTATGCTTTTTGCCTACAAACAGTCTGAGCAACTTAAAAAAAAAAAAAAAAAACCTCTCATGCAGCAGAGACCAGAGTTAAAGGGATACACACCACTGAAACTTACACTGCACTGAAACTTACAAAAACCCAGAAGAGACTGCTGAAGTAGCTAAACCTTATTTGCCTATCACAAAGTGTAATATGGTCATTGAAATAGGGGTTTTGCCTTCCAGCCATAGTCAGGGTTCAAGAAGTGAGTCAGCCCTTAAAAAGGGATAGGTGTTTGTTGTTTTCAAAAGTTTCGCTGAAGCAGTGAATACAGATGGTGACCCACGAGTGGTACTGATTTTGCAAATAAAGGTTGCCACACCGCATAGGGCTACCAGCTGTGAATGGAGTATATGCAGAAAAGTGTGAAAATTGATACAAGACTGTGCTGAAGCAGGGGAATTTTTAGCAAACAAATGCTGAGTGTAAAATTGCCCTATAGGGGAAAAAGGGATTGCTGAACGGTGTAAAAGGTATTTCAAAGCCAATTGCTGAGTGTTGAGTCACCCTGCCGGGAATGAAAGAAATAGTCCACTGCAAAGAATGTTTTTTTTTCTGCAAGTAAAAAAGTCTGCCTATATATATCTTGGGAGCAAAGCAGACACCCAAAGGGTGAAGTGTGAATGCCATAATACCCAAAGATGAGACTGAAAATTACTGAACTCAGGCAGAAAACCAAATTCTGATGCTGAAGCGGAGGGATCGCACCTAGCAAGTAAATGGTGTAAAGCAAACAGAAGTTTTTTACCTAGCAACCACACATTCAGCATACCTAATGAGAGATTATACCTAGCAAGTAAATGGTGTAAAGTAAATAGATGTTTTACCTAGCAACTGCACATCTTGTATACCTGATAAAAGAAAATGCATGCACAGTACTGCTGATATTGAATAAAAATTACCCAAGAAAGAAAAGTTTACAGAGATGCCTGTGAGAGCTACGACCTCTACAAGCAAAATATGCCCATCTGTAGGACTACCACAATTGGGGGTTCTAGCAAATACAGTGGCAACAGCTGCAATCACGCCTCCTGAGGTCAGGAAGAAAATTACACCTGATAGCCTAAAAATGGAGGACAAGATGCAGCGTTCCTGTAATG
>WSYH01013101.1:0-17650 GCA_036426205.1 Ascaphus truei
CTATATCCACTGTCTGCTGTACGTGCCATTATTCTTAAGACTTGCGTTACGATCACCATTTGTTTTTGCCATACAGTAGCATGTTGCGGTCGATCTGAAATTGGCTCGTTATAGCTCGGTTATTCAGCTCTTACTGTAGCCTCTATCCATAAAACTTGGCCATTGATTTGAAATTGTTTCTCAAGTCCCACTACTTGTGGAGCAGTTTCGTTTTGCCTTAGAAACTTCCCACTGGGATGCCCTTAACCTGTGGTCTGGGATGATGAACCAGAGGTTCCTTTTTAGAATCACAAACAGGGGAGAGGACCTCCACTTTCCCCAGGGCACGGACCACCCTCCAGATGCGTTATATCTCGCCCCCTGCCCTAAGGCCCCGCCCGGCAACCTCTGTGGCCTCATCGGGATGCCCGCCCAGTTTATCGATTGGGGACACACCCCTCTCGGCTTCGTTAACTCTTCATTCCACCTCTTGCCTTTCCCATTTCGCATTTCTTGTTGACTCATTTCTGGTATCTTCCTGGGACCTCACATACGCCGTCCATCACAATTCTCCGTTTCTATCCCCCACTCCCTCCTGCACCACGTTTGCGGTGGTTCGCATATTTAACGCCCATCTCCTCCAGGGCTGACTCCCCGGACACCCCTCGCACGAAAAAACGGACGGATGTGTGAAGCGAATGTTTTTTCTGTTTTTTTTGAGAAAAAACTACGGAACAGAGAAATATGGGGGCGTACAGGGGGAGAGGGAGTCACTGGCGGAGCGCTATCGTTCATCATAACAAATCAACAGAGTGATTACAATCATCAACCTGATATAACACCACCCTAACCCCAATCAGAACAAGTCTCTTAGAAAGGCTTATCATTCACCCCGCTGCATTTTTGACGTAATTCACTGGGTGAAGATATTAATCTTTTTGCAACGCAAGTTATAGCCCTTAAAAATTCCATAAAAGACGGGAAAATATGACTCTAACTCAGGAGTTTATGGACTAACTGAACGACCAAGACCGTTGTGAATATCTCAAAATTACTGTCACCTTCATAAGAGGAGACGAATAGAATCTGGTCGATTCGGCCCCTTTAACCACACTAGACCCAAAAAAAGAAATTTCCCCGCACATCATTAAGTGCTGCATACTTAACATAAATATGTTTCTCAAACTATAGTCCAACCAAGATTTCCAAAAAATGTCCACAGGAGGGGGGTCAAGAGAAAACTCACAAAGATGAAGAACAAAGTGCACTAAAACGAACTCTCAGATTAAAAGGATTATTATCAAGCCCGCGGAACAAAGGGAGGGACTGTAATCTTAGAGGAAGACCAATGATCTTAGAAACATGGGAGGCTTCTAAAAGACAAACAAAAATGTTATGTGCGTTTACAACAGGATCCTCACTCTTGCTTTTTTCCAAAGCTTGAGAAAATCGTACAGAAGGGTCGGACAACAAAGTAATCTCGCCAAATACTTCCAAGTACATGATGGTTGAGAAGCACTAAATCAGCCACATTTTATAGTATTCCTAATTAATAAAAATGCCGCTAAACCCCCCTGAAACTATTGTCTCGTCGTCATAGAATGCCCTCAATGAAATTGCCAGTACCTATCTGGACCGGTGTTGAGAACCCATACGAGTGGACCAATCTTCCTTCCCACCATAGACACCACAGACATTCTAAGGAGAATAAACGTATACAGGTATCCAAAGATATATTCTTGGCATCGCTCGATGTGGAATCCCTGTATACCAGTATCCAACTGAGTGGGAATCAGAGCTGTGTCACATTTTTCTGAGAACTTGTAGACTCTGCTTGTAAAAATCATAATGATTCATACTTGAGCTCTGGATTATGTTCGAAAGCACAAAAGTTTTTTTTTTTTTTTTTTGTTTAAGGCCCCTTCTACCACAACTCCAGGGTACGGCCAATGGGCACACCACGTGTGCCCCCCACAGATGCAAATACTAATCTACCTGGGCTGGTGGAGGAGTGACAGTCTTCCTCAGGAGATGCTGACACATTACACAGCCGCGAACTATGGTCACGCTACATTATGACGGGTGTGTCGTGGAATGGGAACGTCAGATTTAATGCCGTCGTGACAGCCAACTAAACGTAAGTGATCCCACACTTACGCCTAACAAGGGAAATCAAACCCGGACAGATTACATCTTGGACCTGGTAATTTTTAAGGATAACATGGTATCTTCAGTCTACAGTCCACACAAGGCCACTGCCACAATACTTGTTGTTATTCACCTAGTCAATCCATATCCAGAACAGGTTGAGGGCATCCAGTGGGACAGTTCTAAGAGCAACAAGAAACTGTCCACAGTAGTGAATTTGAGAAAAAATGTCAAATCATGAGCCAGAAGTTATGGATAGAGGCTACAGTAAGAGCTGTATTAACAGAGCTTATAAACGAGCCAAATATTCAGACCGCAACATGCTACTGTATGGCAAAAAACAAATGGTGAACGAACCAAGTACAGTAAGATAATTGGCACGTACAGCAGACAGTGGAGAGAGATCAAAAGTGTTCTCAAAAACACTGGCACATCCTCTGGAGGATGATGTAACAAGGCAGTGCTATATGATACTCGCGCCATACATAAGAGACCCAAACCTGTCTGATACTTAGTACACAGCCACTCAAAAACTCCAACTACAACAAATTGGCTCAGTAAACCCACAAAGGGCACTTTCCAGGCGGGGGACGTAAGGACTTGTAGTTTCATTAACACAAAAAACATTCAAAAATGCCACATGGTTCATCCACATATACAATTGGGCACTACTCAACGATAAAACAAGTGCTGTGATTTTATAGCAGAATGTAGATGCGGTTTAAAACTCTCGCCAACTACGTCGCCGCATCCTGGAACATGCAAGCACCATCAGGAATGAGAGTAGAACGCCACTGGCACGACACATCAATCTGTCACATCACGGTGACACACATCAGTGGCCTTTCAAGGCATTGACAGTATCACTCGGTCTCCGTGGAGGCGATATTACAATGCCATAATGAGGAAAGAGGTCTAGATGGATTTTTATTCTGGGCACGCAGGCACCTCATGGTTTGAATGAGGATTTCAACTATAGTGCATTCCTGTGAGATCCTCTCCACCATGTGGCCTATCACCTCCTAGCCCTCACACATTATGTTAGGATACCAAATACTTAGAACCATGTGTACCCCTATGCTAATGTATGCATCCATCCAAATCCCCACATTCCCATAACATAGTAGTAACATTAGAGGGCACATATAGGCATTACATTTACACAATCACAGTATAAGTAATCAATCTTAATAATACAGCAATTATAAGAGGGTACATTATGAACTCACATCATTCAATAAGGCACCAGTCATTTTGCGTGCATTGCTTTTAAAGTAGTTTTTAACCACCATATCTATTTTAACCACAGGACACCTGCTAAGACCCTGTTGTGTACACGATACCAGGGGCCGCGCTGACAGCCATTAGGTAAAGGAGGAGCTTTCCTATGAATGGTTTACCAGCGCTCCATGGCAACAAAACAGGGTATTTAAGGCAGGTCTATGGCAGGGCGTCCTCCTCCCGGAAGAAGGTCCTGTCTGGAACGAAACGCGCGTCGGGATGACGTCCAAGCGACGCCGGCTGTACTTTTGCAGTGTCAAAATAAGGGTTTGCGTTACGCTCTGCAGAATAGATTAATACTTTGATGTGGGCCACAGAGTGGATCCCACTAGATAGCAAATAGGTATATCAGACCTCTGCTGGCAGGCCAGTCCCAAAGTACATTTACACAAGCAGGGTGTGAGAAATCCCCCCCCCCTCCCCTGGAAGGAGCTGCAAAGGTGAGTTCTGGCTATAGTCGGGGTTCCCCCAAGCCCGTTGAAAGGTGACCACGGGGTATAACTCATTGCTTCCACCTCCAGCAGCGTCCCCATTGATCTATTACCAGGGGGGTCCTTCCCTGCCTGGGTTTGCATTTGGCTTCCTGTGTATGCAGCGTGCTATGGCCTACTGCATTTTGTACACAGTGCTGCCCTATCAATGCTTCCCAGTGTTCATGTGTTCACAATCCCATGTAGATTTGCACACCAGTTACTTCCTGACAGGGGTATATTTTACGGGCATACTAACCAACTCCAACAAGATTGTGAGGATCATAGTTACTCTATTCTACTGTGCTTCACACAATTTATGACACTACTTGGTCATCTAGAGTGATTGCACATCAGAACTGCACAGTACACTTTTAGGTTTTAAATAAATTTGTTATGTTTGCTTATTTCCATTAAATTTAATTTTTTTTTTATTATTTTCATTTAGTAGGGTGAGTGCATTATCATAAGGGTTCTTCCTCTCTCCTCCCATACGCTTGTTCATATCACCCTGATAGCACCCCCTAGACAAGTCTATTTTGAGCTGGCAGATTTTTGCATGATTTTTAGAACAATATCTTGGTTGTACAGGTAAAGGATGGTCCACACCGTCCACATATAAAATGTGTTAATAGTTAAAAAACCATCAGTAGATTTATCCAATAAACGATAAAAAAACATATAGCAGACATCCGGATAATTGGTAAGATAACGTGAGTTATCCAGATCACTTACATAGTCCCTCATAACCAGTGTCAAGATGCTGGACGGAAGAAATACATTTTCATGCTGCAGTACATGTCGCCCATGAAGGGGACAATGATTAATTACTGAAGCATCAGTCTCTCTTCTTAATACATAACCAATCCTGGTACAGTATGTTAAAACACAAGGCCAAGTAAATGCATGTAGGAATTGATAATTCTGAACAAAAATCAGATAGCATCTAAAATAACCAAAAACATCCCCTACTGTTCATGGTTGGTACAAAGATGGAACCTATACAATAGTGAACTGCAGCACAACCACTAAGGATGCTGATAGGTATCCATACACATATGATTGCATTACAAAGGAATGGATAGAAAACTAATCATTAATAATGAAATGGTCCCTGATCTATAACATTAGAGAAAACACAGATCCACCAAACATGAGTGATATGATAATACAAAACCAGAACTCAAACAAGAAATATGCTTGAGTTTTCCCAGTACGGTTAGAATTCATACCACTGGTGCAGTGGACCAAGGGTAGAAATGCAATACATTCTCTATCTAACAATTGAGAGCTAATTCTCTATTGCCCCATCTGTTATTTAAAGAAATATATTCCAGTGCAACTGATGTGATGTGCTAATGGAACCCAGAGGGCAATTAAAATGGAAAACAAAAAAAAAAAATGTCCTGGAGACTGGAATACCTATCACTCTATTCCGTGGGACCTCAAATGACTCAGTGTATGCTAGTATTTCAGTGACCAATGGTCCTAACCAATGTATAGACGCCACATGCACATTCTTAACTATATAATGACATAACGTGTTTCATGTCATAAAATGTTTGCAACTTAGTGTCTAATGTTTTGGTGTATTTGCATTTTACAGATTTTAGTGGGATGCCATATTTGGCAATTATTAAAATTGACCACAACTTGTACAACCCCTTTTTGTGCGTCCTTGTTAGCATTATTTCCTCACAGAGGATTTGAAAAGACTTGGAGATAAAGATGGGTAACCAATAGTTTTAGCCCTTCCTGAATACAAATCTAGGGAATTGGATCTCGTACATTTTTTTCAGATCCCGTATCTAGTCTAAGATTGCCTAGTAGTGTTGTTTTTCTATGATTGGTTCTTATATTGATTAGCTTGTATTAGTTAGTTATAGAAAGTGGTGTCATCATCAACTATTGTTTTGTTTAGTCAGATGCCAAACTAAAGTATCAACGGCTCTGTTTACTTTTTATCATGACTTTTTTTCAACTACAGTAGATCAACATCCTTATCAGCATGAAGTGCTTTTTTAAAAGCCTGTTGATAACATGGTCTAGACCCCTGTCTTTGAATCTTTTATTCAGAAGCTCAGACTGCTTCAGAACATCTATCATATGGAGCATATCTTCCTCAATTGAGACTATGACCTTTGGAATCCACCAGTAAGGCCGTCAGATGGCCCACTATTTGCTTCATAAGAAGTTTGGGGAATTGGTTGTTCGGAATCAATATCCATATGAATCTTAAATTCATATCATATAAGATATATGTCCAAAAGTCGAACATGATCTCATGTTATGAAGATGGGACATTTCAAGTTATAAGTGTTTGTGTTAAGATTCAAAAAAAAGATATAATAAATATAGAGTGTCTCGGTGTCTCCCCTGCCAATTAGGAGTAAGAATCTCTATATAACGTGATGATAAAAAATTATAATTTTTAACGGATGGGTATAGTATTGCGACGAATTTGAACAGACTTCCAAAGCCCCATAAAGAGATTAAGTGTAAAATGTGCAAAGGATGTACCCCATAGCAGTTGGCCTTGTTTTTTAAATAAAACTGCTTGTTCAAAAAGACAAATCAATTTGTGCTTTCATAAAGATATATCTATCTAATATAAAGGTTCTTCTGTGCCATGTGGTGAAGGTTGAGATTGATTAAAAAGTGACAATAGATTTGATGCCTACTTGGTGATAATACTGGTGTGTACATACAGAAATTACATCTAATGTGACCAATGTTACGTGTCACACCAGTAATATCCTGGATCGCTAGATAATAATTGTGATGAGTCTACCTCTTAAGTAGGAGGGGAGAGCTTTACCAAGGTTGTAAATACGAATCACTAAATAGATTACACCATCTCCCAAGATCCAATGTGCGATATAATAGGTCTGTCCAGACTAGAACTTAGGATGCTTTGGGAGATGGTGAAAAAATAGAGCACGTGGGGTGTGTGATATAAAAGTGAACAATGTTTTTTCGGTTAGCACCCCCATTGCTTACCTAATTCACTTACTCCTGAGTCTTCCTCTCATTTGCATACTGTATTAGCTGTCAGATGATGTTAATTGTACAGCGTTACTGTAGATCTGTCTGTCTTATTCTGCCGGGAGCAAGTCCTATTCAACTAGATACCCGAAGTGCTATGTATATCCCCTCGAAAACAACATGTGGCAGAGCCCACAGTATTGTACAAAAATATGGCACAACTGGATACCTGAGAAAATGTTTAATCCAAATGTACACCGATATATAGCATTGGACCTCGAACTAAGAAGTTTACTCTCTCAACATCTATCACATGCGGAATATTCACCCACAAATTATTCGACGGACACCTGTGCAACCTCGCTAATCTCTACCTCTGAGCATTAGAGGGGCTAAGTCTACAGTTTGCAGTGGAAGTAATATCACATTCCTGGTGGCATTACCACATGATAAAAAGCTTCGACAAGGAAACAGTCATAACAAGGACTTGGGTAAAACCTCAGGTGACAATTGACCCTAACTGCAATAATAACTTACGGCGGAACACCTGGAGTGTGTTCCATAGCACCAAATTGTATACTGATAATTGCTATAATGTTCTTACGATACTACCAGCACGTTGAAAATACTTCAAAAGCGATGATATGTTTTTTTCTTACAGTCTTTTACGTAGTTGATATTTTTTTATTGTACTAGATATTTGTATACACTGTCTGGACAGTGATATTGGTTATGTGTCCCCACTAAATGTGTACTATAGTCTGTATAAAAATGTATGTAAATCTAAAGTAAACGTTCACCTTTTTTTCGTTCCGGATCCCATCCCCAACTTTTTTTTTAAAAGAAAACAAATCAAAACAAGTTAAAAAAAAAATGATTCGATTCATTAAAATTATATCCTTAAACGCTGGTTAGACAACTGAAAATCCTGAAACAATTACAGTTGTTAGTATTTTCACCAAACGAAATAAAGGTACATCTTGGTCAATATTTTAATAAAATCGTATAGACTGATCTACTCAACATCCGCTTTTCGTGTCACTATGCCCAAAGGCATCAGTGGAGAAAGAGGTATTTTAAGCAATTTAACATAGTTGGATAAAGCGAAATCACTCACACTTTTGTAGATATGTGTTTAGTGTATTTTATGGTTCATTTTATAAAGAACAGAATTCAGTAACATACTGAATTTTAAGTAGGAGTACAACGGGGCGCATTCGTGGGGGTATGTGGATGCGGGATGTAGTTCAGCAAGCTCCCAATACCCACCGGCCAAATCAGCGAATAAAAGCTCATTCTAGCGCAGGTACCCTAAATCCAAGCATAGCAACCACGGGTTGTGTGAACCTCTGCTGTCAGTCACTACCACTTTCGAGGATTATGGCCCACCAAGCATGAAGAAGCAAAAATAAACGAAAAAACAGACGTGGATCTACTTCACCGGAAGTGGAAGTAAGCAAGGCCAGAGAGAAACCCTGCAGGCCACAGACTCAGACTCGGCCCAGAGATGGAGGGGACCAGAACAGGCGGGTATAATAGAAGAAAGAAAGCTTCTGGTTTGTACCAGACAAAAATCATTCTTCAGGGGGGAAGTGGGACAGAGTCTCCGCAAAAGATATACTCCTGATTGGAACCCGCACGAACGAGCTTGCGAAAAAATGAGGAAAGCTCCGTGCCATCGGGAAACAAAGCTGCTACGGATGGGGGTACCTGGAGCACAGAGTAGTGGAGCTCGAGGGACAAGCAAGAGACAGCGAGAATCGGAGACAGGCTCAATAACCGGCATACTGGGGATACCCTAGGAGATCCTAGATCCCGAGGCCCCTGCTCAATAGTGTGGATGGCAGCATATTGCCAGTACAAAAGCGGAGGCTGAGCTAACAACACGGATCGCTGTGCCATCGCGCCCTGCGTTCACTCCCAATGCCCAACAACCCTCCCAGGACGTGATCCTCCGACCTGCACCACCTTACAGAACAAATGAGGAGAATGTACAGTTACAGGGCTATGCGGCGGGGTAAACTATGAGGGAATACACCATGGCGATTTTCCAGGGATCTCTCCCCTCTTACCTGGTAGGAGAAGGGCGCTGTTCCCCACCACAATAAGCCCCTACGAGACGCCAGACGTCCGCTATCGCTGGGGCTTTCCTTTCCGCCCTGGTGGTGATAAGAACGGGGCCGCTCCCACAACCATATAACCACTTCAGAGGGGGTGCCTCCCAAAAAAAGCTGGGCACTAAACAGCTGCAGACACCCGTCCAGGGGAGCCACGAGGCTTTTCCCCCCCGCCCAGTGAATGGGAAAAAGGCCAAAACAATGGAGCGCGCAGAAGAACATAGGCGGACACAGACGCTTAGTAACATCATAAAATACGCCGAAATCACAGTTGAAAGTGCATAAAGTTCCATGTTACAAGTTTCATTCGTACCCCCCCAGGTTGATGAGCGTTGTTCTAAAAGGCACCCACCTCGACTCAGAGGGGCCCAAGGAAGACCAAGAGGGAGTGGATATGTCCCGCACGGCACCAAACCACTGGCAATGTCCGAAGAAAACCCCACTTTGGAGGTCCCGCGCGTCATCTGACGAGTTACATGCTGCGCTGCGGAGTTCAGGATATCCGGCGAGCGGGCTGTATTAAGGTAAGTCGCGTCACGACGACGGGTCCCGGCTCCCCCCCGGTGGAGGCCCGCGAGCTCCACTGCCGGGGAGGGGCCTATACACCTTAGGTGGACGTGCGCGGATCAAGCAGATAAGGGGGAGAGACGCGAGCAGAGGGACGTCTCCCAGGTATAAGCCCAGAAGCAAAGTGGGGGATAGGGCCGCTGTACCCAGGAAGAGATGCCTGAGGCGAAGGGAGGAGAGCTGTCTGGCGACAAGAGGCCTGAACAGGAGGGGGAAACTAGCGCCCACCTTAGCGAGACCGGGTTAGAATTGGAACGGGACAGGTTTGTGGAGGAAGAAGAGGGAGGCAAATGGCTAGAGGAGGGAACTATAGTGCCGAGGTGGGGGTCGGCTCCGTGGGCGTGCCCCAGTTAGGGATTACGGAAGGCCATAACGAACACGGCAGTTTGTAGGTTTAAAAATTCAATAAAACTAACTCGGAGCCAGTAGGTTGGGGTGGCTCCAAGGGTCGCCTTAATTCAGACCCAGTATGGGGAAGGGGTTGGCTTGCACAGGACGGATCTCAGTAGAAGCCGGCGTGGTGGTAGAGGAGGCTGCCACCAATCCTGCCGCCGCATGCAGTGTTGCTTACACGACAGGGAGTTGTGGCCCAGACCCACGGCCCATGTCAAAAGTCCCGAATCCCATGGTCCACGGATGGGACTATGGTGGTGGACGAGAGGGTCGGAGGGTCCATGAGGGAAGATTTACTTCCCGGGAATTTACCATGGGGCCTCTGGGACCACCAGGGTTTCATGTATGTGGCTTTCTTTGTAGTGGTTGGTTTTCCATTGTACACATATTCCCTCATGTCTTTCCACAGCCATGTTCCGGGACCCCCAGAAGAGAGGAAACGACTCCGGTACACAAGAGCTCCAGCACGGAGATTTGGCCACCCGAGAGGGATGCACCCCACGCGGTAAGCACCTACACCACATCCGACAAAGCTCGCACACCAATACAAAAATGGCAGGATACACTTTCTCCCCAGAACGGTAAGGGTTCAATAACCAAAAAGCAGATAAGGTAGCTTCTCGAATTCAGACGCAGAGGGTGCGGAACGTGATCTTTCTTCTTTGCCAAGGAGACCCACCTTCGATACCACAGCAGCCCCTGGGTTTTAGATTAAAAGGTTATAGGCCGTTATTTTTTCCTGGCCTCCGCTAAAGAAACAAAAGAATGATAGCCAATAGTATTCAATAATAAATCCCCAGTTCCACTACTGAGACAGCAAAAAGGGACAGCAAGGAATGATATCTTATCTTAGGTAGGACTCCTACAACAAGAGTAGTACCTTCTTGCATAACGCACCCTGTTGAGAACGATACCGAGTTTCTTGCGGAATTTTTCAGGTATTGCAAAAGGGCATTGTGCCTGGAAATTAATCCTATCACGGGATTTCCAAAACACTAGACCCCCAGGATAGGATAGATAACCAAGTCAGCAAAAGCCTAGACACACAGGATTGGGCCCACTGCTGGCGGGCCTCAAGCAGGGGAGCCTGTAACTCTGGTAGGGAACAGCACCCTCGGGAAGCGGGGCTACTACATTCTACTACTCAACGCCCTCATGACAGTACAGCAGGATTGACCACTTTTTGTGTTCTAGTAGAATGGGTCCATCACGATATCCTATGTCCAAAATACACGTACATTTAGCGTGCGTCGACGTCCATGCACAATAGAGCTGAGAGTCCACACACAGAGTTGGACCATATAGCCCGGGAGCAAACTGAAACTAAATGAGTCACTTATTAAGATCGATACACAGAATTAGAAAAAGGGAAAGGAGATCAGGCAGTTTTTCCCAGACTATAATCTAATGGCAGTGTGAGTCCCACACAACCCTGTGGGCAGGTCACAAAACCAAATGAGGGATGCTAATTAGCATAGCAGCAAGAAAGAAAAAAACGAGGGATGCCAAATTGACCAGTATATAAGGTTACATGCGAGCTCTCTGCATACTACAGTAAAGGCCGATGGGGCGAGGAGATACCCTAAAGGGAAGTTGAAGGCGTTAGGACTGAGCTTAAAACCTCATCCTCACCCTCAGGGACCGAGAAAGACTGATTGGGACACATAGAAAAATTTATGAGAAAGCCAACAAGCCGGAACACATGTTAGCAACCGACCCCGTAATAGGCAAGCCAAAATAAACAATATACAAACAATTCGAACAAAACAGGGAGACCAATCCTCTAACCCTAAGTTATAGTGGAAGCAGTTTAAATAATACTTATGCACAGTTGTATAATGGGGTGAAGTGTTCCACAATGGTAAATACAGGGCGCAGACGCAGAATTCCTTGTCATGAGGCTCTACTCGCTCAGTGGGCAGGTTGGAGCGACGAGCGATACAGAGTGCATTTCACACGGGAAGCTGACAGCAGTAGTGAAAAGCTTGAAGTTTCTTCCAGGACCCGGTGCCCGCAGACGGGTTCTTCTAATTTTAATTAATAAAAAATTATCGGAAACTACAACCCACACATGCTGCAGGTGTAATTGAACGGGTCCGGCGGCGGAGAGCTGTTCCTGGCCCAGATGCTCAAGGGTGTCATCTCCTTGATTCATAAGAAGCGACAAAGATCACCCACAAAATTGCAAAGTTACAGGCCGACTATACGTTGATAAAATTCGGAATGTTAAAATTTTACTTAAATTACTTGCCAATCGTTTAAGTGACTTTCCTGCTAGGACTGATTATCCGACCAGGTTGGCTTTATTAGAGATAGGACAAGGGCTGTCGCCGGCCATAGCAGAAGGGTAACTAGATATAATTGACTTTGTCAATGCAGCACAGTTTCAAGATTTGGTGGTGTTAAGCCTGGACGCGAAGAAAGCCTCTTTGACAGGATAGACGGCCATTCCGGAGTACCACGTTGGGGCATATGTTTGGTCGAAGGGAGAAAGATTTTGAGGGCAATACAAGCATTAACACGTCTCCCTTGCAGTGCGAGGGGTCCTCATCAGGCTTTCCCTTGAAGTGTTTCCAATCCAAAAGTCGGGACGAGGAGGGGTGCACGCTCATTCGTCCCCTGCCTCTGTTGCCTATGCATCGAAACACGTGCTGCACATATAAGCAGTAATAGGGACATAAATGGGGTCCAAATAATCACAGGAGCACAAATTACGCGTTCATACGCTGATGACATGTATCTTGACAAATCACCAAACCGCTCCACCTTCTCCCAACCTACTTTGCGCATCCTGGGGCGGTTCAACCGCTCTCAGGTTTCCAAGATAAACAATCAAAGACGGCAAGCGTGAGCTTCCATCCCCGAGGGAATGCAAAAAACTATTGGAACCTCAATTTTGGTTTAAAATGGCAGCCACCCACGGTCCATCAAATACCATGGGTGAAGTTCACAAAACAGATAACATCCCTATATCAAACAAATTACCCGTCTGGTAAGGATCCTAAAAAAAGGACGACTAACGGGACTGGTAAGCTAATGGTATCTCATGTGCTAGGAAGGGAATTAACAGTGTTAAGAGAAATTCTCCCCATAAATACTGTAACTTGTTTCAAATCTACCCGAACCAGTAGTAAGATCTTAGATTAAGGACTTACAAATCAACTACCACACTAAATTTATTATTGGAAAGAGCAAAAACCAAGGAATCCAAGCGCCATTATGCAGAAACTAAGGAGGCGGGGGGGGGTCTGGCTAAGTGCCATGCTTGTTGTGTCCTAGTCTATAGGCAGCCTCAGTTGTTGCCAAATTAGCAGTGGGCTGGGGACCGGAGCTGAGGCTGGCCGGGGGTGTCTCGGAGATGGGATTTGTGCCACCCCACTAGAGCTCAGATCTCATCGGTACCCACCCAAAAAAAAATTACAGCGCTATAAAAGACCCATTGGACATCTTGGAATCGGTGTCAACTCGCTCCGCGGTCTGGGGTTTAGGCGTGTCCCAAATATAGCGTACACTCATTGACCTCTGAACACACACACACTAAGGGCCACCCTTTATATAGTAAATCATGGATTTTGCTCTCGGGACCTAGGGGAGGAATGTCACAGGATCCTGGCAACAACGGGGGGTTTCAACAGCATTAAAGAACTGGAGGCGCAACACCTATTCAATCATGATCAATTGAAGTCAGAAACCGACATTCCTAACACAGAATTTTATTAGCTACCACATCCAGGTCCGGGCATTTTCAACAACCAAACACACGGACCGTGAGACCCCCTTACACGACTTTTGAAAGGCATCTGTGTGCGAGGGAGCTGACACACAGGACTGCATCTCCACTCTATAAGACACGGTGGTCAGTACTGATTAAAGACTACATAACTAGACCCAATTCATGATTTTATGGAAATCAGACCTACAGAAGGAACATAGAGGACGAGGCTGACAAGGAAAGTATTCAAGGCGCCGCCAGCGCTCCATATGCAAGACATTTGAAGGAGACACTCATAAAGTGTATTGTTGAGTGTCTCTCACCCCAGTCCGATTGCTAAAGTATTAAAGGCGCTTCCCCCGCTCTGACCCACGGCGTGCGGGAGGAAAGGGGATCTGGTTCACATGCTGTGTCCTGCCACGAGCTTATGCCGATTGGCAACAGATTCGCCAGCTTGGATAAGAGGATCTGGCCTCCCAAATTCAAGTTAGACCCGTGGCTGTTCCTTCTAGGCAGACCCTGACGAAGTCTCACTAGCCCAAAAGGGGGAAACCTAAATTAATAGCACATTTTGCCCAACAGCTATGCGGTGCGAGAACCGGCAGCATTGGGGAACCAGAAAGCAACTTCCATCAATAGACAAGAATTATGAGAAATCGAATTGGTTTGTGAGTGATAGATGGAAAAGTTAACGAGTTCCGGTTAACGATACCTGGCGAAAATTTTGAAAAAGTCTGGCTGTAGTGGATAGCCCATGACGGGATATCCCGGGGCTGAGTATATGCCCACATCTGGCTTTATAGGACAAAATGACTCTCCTTGGATGCACCAGACAAGGCCGACAGAACAGATTATAGAGGACTAAAACGAGTAGCCGCCCCCCCCATAGGAGCTAGGTTCTAAGCTACGGCCTCTAAACCCCCAATAAGAGGGCGGAGCCACAATACCAAGGGCGCGGTGGTTGCCCGTCCGACAAGAGATCCGAGGAAGCGAATGGGGAAGCACCCTCACCCCCCCCACTCTCGCCCTCCCCTTATTCCCCTGTCTCCTGTTATGTCTGTCGTCTTCACTTCCCTCTGTCTGGTTAATGTGTATTGTCTGAGTTAGTCGTCCACCATGACAGCGTGATCGTCAATTAATTTTGTTGTATGACTTATCACCAAAATAATAAAATAAAGTGGATTGAAAAAAAAAAAAAAAGTAGAAGTTACAAATATTTACAACACCTAGCAACCAGGATTTAGGTTTACAATGCATTTTTTTTTTTACTTGCATTTATAGGGCTCTAAGCAACTAAGGATGAGGAATGCTACTGAACAGCTTTTTCATAACGCACGTTTATCGTGGTTAAGGATCAGATATTACATTTCCTTTAAAGATTCCATTTCGGAATAATTATTAGGCGGTCCCCAACACGTACAGATTTATTTACGTAATACTCCGCAAGAACAAAACACTGAACTGCTTATTGATCATGTGTGTGATGGCTTCATGTCTATTCTAATTTTTTCATTGTAATTATTCAAGAACAAGCATTTTAATGTTTGTGCTCGATAGGGTCCTTCGTGTTTTTTTTTAGCTGTCATCAAAGTGAGTGTTTCACATGTAAGAAAAGTTATTTTATTGAAATGTCACTTTTCCAATTTCATTACCTTGGCCAAACAATAAGACTATTTAAATGTATAAGTGACCCAGCAATTTTAGTATTATTTTGGGTTCACCACCTATCCAGATAAGTAATGATATAATGCTCTGTATGGATATGAACTATACACTGTACCAAAGCCAAGCAAGCCTGTATAACTCCGTTCATAGCACATGTGACCCTTCATGCATAGCCTACCCCCTCTACACCCGACATGAAGCCATCCCCCCTCCCACCTTCCGTCCGACCCCCCCGATTTCACTTCCCCCTCGAGGCCTATCCTCCACCACGCAGCTACGTGTTCTCTCCACCGTTTTACATTTACCCATCTGCCCCGTCTTCCTCTCCCCCTCCACGAGAACCCAGCTCTCTTTCCCAGCCTCTGTATTCTTCACACCTGCACCATCCCCCCTTCATGCTGTAGGTTACTTAATTGTAGGACCAGGATTCCATGTTCATTGATTTATACCATAGGGCGTTGACACTTTAGCCCTGAGCAGTGCCTACATTCAATGAGCCTGTAATAAGCGCACGTGATGGGTACTCTCAGGTATTCATCACAACACTACGGTGTTGAGTTTTTTACTGGTAATCATACTGCAACAGCTAATATTTCCTGATGTTTTGTACTACAGTCGACAACCATCCTTCTATTGAGGTTACAATTAGGGAGATCGATTCTGTAATAAGGTTAGTACATAGACCTTTGTTATTGTTGCTTAACTAAGTTGTATAGACATTGAAAATTGGATTCCTCTTTTGAACTTCACACCTATCATATAGATAGTGATATCTAAATTAATTTCAAGTACTGTTACAGCGAAAAATAGTCCAAAATTCCTCCTATGTGATAAACCACTTCCATTGCTATTCCTGACCTCTCACCATCGTATTGTTACATATACAACTGGTGGGACGAATACAAAAAACGTTTGTGGATATTGAATTTACTCTGATAAGTGCATATTTTGTGTAACCATTTTGCTATCTTTGTGCCACACAACCAGAACACTTCAGAAATACCCCCCTGCAATAATTACTATTCAATAGCTTTACTTTAAGATGTCTTCTGCCTGTGTAACAGCAGATTATTAGAGCCATCCATTTGAAATGAACTGATCCAAGCATAGGGAAGAGTTTGTTAAACACTATGTTCTCTTCTAATTCGCGCGGGCCGGTATCGGGGGGGCGAGTGTATTATTTATTGCCAATTGCATTTGGTATCTATTATAATAATAGCAATCCTGCACTTCCTCAATGCTATTTTGTCTGGAGGTGTTTCATGCTTGCCACGAAACATTTTCAGCAGGCTCTCTGGCCAACAGGGAGCCACAACATCATCCACGACACAGGGTCAGTGTAAAGGTATTACGATGCCCTTAGGTAAATCTTCATCCTTACGGTGCTCCACTACCCTTCTACCCCACCATGAACGTTCTAAAATTCTGTCTGCCACTGATGCCAAGTGAACGAATGTACATCACTTTCAAGATGTCGTGCATTTCTCTGCTTCCACCTCGCCTCCCACCTACCCCACACCACCATACTCATCACCTCATCCGTCACCTCCCAGCTCTATTCTTTTCTTTTGCCCCCCACCACTCATTCTATATAGGACACCCAACACGCTGATTCTTTACAAATCGTCACCCTTACTATGTATTCTCTCCACCCGCAATCTTTTCATTATATTTCATACTCACTCCCCCTTCGTCTCATCCACCGACGTGGTTACTCCGACTCTGTCCACACAGTCCAATGCTATAAAACATAATGGGAATATAGTATGTGATTGCTGATTTAATATATTGTCAATGGTGTTTCCCGACACCCAATCTCATGATGGGCCCTTTGGTCAAGGGAAAACAACCCATGCTTACATAAACAGTCGTAGTCGTGTGCAATGCTGGCTTACAGAATTCCTGAGTGTGCAGCCGAGGGCTATACCGGGGTGCGATGCATGCAGACTGGCTCGCCTGAGGGTATAGTCTGTAGTATACTCACTTTTGGTACAGCGCCTCCATCTTTCATTCCAGACCCCCAAGCATGGTAGGGAGGAGTCTCTGAAAAGAACCTCTGTGTGCAATTTGCTTCCGAATGACTCCACAAGCAGGAAAGAAGCGTTACTGTGTGACATGGAATCCTTTTATTTAAAAAGACAATGGAAGAGGTCTGCCAATCATTGCGGATGGTATTCATCCTCCAAGAGGATGTGCCAGTGTTTATTGAGAACCCTTTTGATCTCTCTCCACTGTCTGCTGTACGTGCCAATTATTCTTACTGTACTTGGTTCGTTCACCATTTGTTTTTTTGCCATACAGTAGCATGTTGCGGTCTGAATATTTGGCTCGTT